>JAVYIG010009438.1:0-78399 GCA_035222895.1 Strongylocentrotus droebachiensis | reverse complement strand
CCCCTCCTGGCGAAACTAGTACAGACGGGCTTTAAAGTTTGGCCCCGATCGACAGCCCCCGAAACAGACACCAAAGTCGGGCCGATTTCACCGCATAAAGCCCATTCACCACACTTTATGAACGTACCATCATATAAAAATCAATTTGTTGACATATCGTAGGTGAGTTCAAGGGCGATGGGGCTGGATTTCTCCTTTACAACTAAAAGAAGCGACTTTTAGGGTAAACATTTCAGGAATAAACAAAAACTGCCCCTTCTTGGGGAGCAACTATATTTATTTCTAAAACTCATAAAATACTCAGTAATCCATTAATCTACTCAAAACGCATAAGCGTGATCACTCAATCATGTGGTTTGATTAGGCTGACTAAGTTGTATCTTGATTTTAAAAGTTACCAATGTAATAAATCAAGAGTATGTCCACAAAATCAGGACTTCACTTGACCGACCATCTCCATGATTACTTTCAATGTATCTTAGGATGATTACTGACAGAATTCAGAACTGCGGATACTTCAGTCTTTTAGAGCTATGTCAACCACACGTTTTAAAACATCCCCCACTCTTTCGGCAGCAGAGAAAATCATATTCACTTCGATCTAATTCAGTTCCTTCCCTCCTCTTTCCCAAACCACGAAATAAAACTAGCTTCAAATTCTCTAATCTGTTGTCCCACGAACATTGACTAAACTAACTACATTTACTAGTACTTTTGTTTACTTAATCGCAAAACATTTACCTCTTATTTTTCTAATCTACTATTCTCCAGTAGTTAATTGACTAAGTAACAGCGCCTTAAGGCATAAACAGTCAAGTTTGACTGAATTGCGTTAAAACCCAATCAGACAACAAACAACAACCATTTACACCCGCTGGAAAATGCGCTATACAAATCAAATTTATGTTTGTTGTTGTTGTTATAATAACAATAATAATTTGTACTATTATTATTTTTATTATTATCACCTTCTCGTTCATGCACTCAGAAAACAACATCACTCTTCGGCTGGTCGGTGGCGAAAACGCGTACGAAGGTCGGATCGACATCGAGCTCGATGGCATCTGGGGCACGGTCTGTGACAACAACTGGGACAAGAACGATGCTCGTGTGGTATGCAAGCAGCTAGGTCTTGGTCCCGGCATCGAGGCCGCGAAAGGTGCCACCTTTGGACCGGGTACTGGACCGATCTACGTGGACAACCTGGCCTGTAGAGGACACGAGTCGTCAATCGCATTCTGTCCCAACAATGGGGTAGAAGTCCACAATTGCACTCATGATAACGACGCAGGAGTCGTATGCTCTGCTCCTAGTAAGACTAATTATGTTTTACTCCCCTTCAATAGTAGAAGTGTAGTATAAGAAGTATACCAACACTAATCTGCCACAAGGTCCATTGTACAATTTTAAGAACAATATATTATCAGATAAATGATTAAAAGTCCGGGAATACATGCAAAACAGAAAGAAAAGGAAACGTATAGCATTTATCTGTGTCAATTGGAAGGAAACAAGAAGAAAATTAATACGTACAGAATTTTTAATTTTTTGTATCAAAACTACAAAGCGATAACTGAAGCAAAGTTCAATTATTTTGACAAAGTATTCCAATAAAATGACGAACATTGATTGGAATGTCAACACTTATATTTTCGAGGATGTGACCTAATATATATTTAAAACGTACATCAATATTACATGATTGCAACTCATTCTAATCTTTTGCAGTCGGAAGAAACACATTTGGTTGTCTATAAATAACTCTAACCAGCAACAATTAGGTATTTCAAAGTCTTTTTAAAGTCTTGCAATGCATGATGATTACAGCATAGACAGTAATATGCCAGTCGCAGCACTTCTGGTTTTTCATGTATTTTCAGTTCTTAGCAATTGAAACTTGTCGCAAATATAGCCATGGTGATTTTGTTCAGTAAATAATAAATATGAAGATAATGATAACAATATTAATAATAATAATAACCTAATAATAAAAATAATGATGATGATTATAATAATAATAATATTAATAGTAATAATAATAATCATCATGGGTTCTTTTGTAGTGCTCATGTCCGGCATATTTGACTCCTGACGCTCCACTGCTATTTATAAGGCGCTCTAGCATTTCCAGGAACTAATTCCTACAGGGTACCTATTAACATCACCTGGGTGGGGAGTGGCAAATGTGGATAAATGTCTACATTTTAAAGCTCACTACATTCAGGACCCATACTTGCATTCAGGATCCAAAGCAGAATTCAGGTCCTGCAGTCATGACCCGCACTTGAAGTAATAACATTTTCTTTCATGCTTTAATCATAGTCCGACTTGTAGACGGTTCCGGTCCGTACGAGGGCCGCGTGGAGATTCTCCGCAACATCGTATGGGGGACTGTATGCGATGACGGTTGGGACATCAAGGACGCCACTGTGGTCTGTAACGAACTCGGCTTCGGCAGCGCCAAGCGGGCCGTCCCCGCTAGCTACTTCGGCTCTCGCTCTTATGGCTCTATCCACATGGATAACGTGGCTTGTGAAGGGGATGAACAAAGCCTCACAGACTGCCCACACGACACTACCCATGACTGTTCGCATTTGGAGGATGCTGGAGTTATCTGCACAGGAAAAGGTAGGGTTAACACGATCAGATCAGGGGCGTACGCAGGGGGGGGGGGGGGTTTGGGGGTTCAAACCCCCCTTTGGTATTTTTATGTATGTAAACCCCCCTAAAAAAACCTAAACCCCCCCCCCCTTTGGTTTTTTTTTTTTTTTTTTTTTTATTATTAAAAAAAAAAAAAAAAAAATTATACCCACGGCTAACCTAAATAAGGTGACCTTACCCCCCCCCCCCTCAACGAAGAAAAATGTCAAATTTTGAAATTTCGAGACAAAAAAAAAAAAGAAAAAAAGTGTCCGCTTACCCCCCCCCCCCCCCCCCCCCCCCCCCCCCCCCCACCCCCCCCCCCCCCCAGAGATTGCTAACCTTTCCTGGGAGGACAGGTTAGCAATCTCTGCTTACATCTGCTGATCATCAGGAACCCGTTTCACAAAGCCTTTTTTCAATGACAAATGACACAAATCAATGACAAATCTGCTGATAACCAATCAAAAGCAAGGATTTCAGCAGCTTATAACAAAGACTGTCATTTGTCACCGATGGCAAGTTTTGTGAAACGGGCCTCTGATGACAATACAATGTAATGCAATACTTAGCAGTACTATACGATAACTAAAGAGTTAATAGATTCCACAAAAAACGAAGAATAGAACGAATAAAAACATAATTAGACCAAAGCTTTTTGTCTTGCACATGTCAGAGTAAATCGCAAAAATGTGATCTTTCGCGCGCTCAGGCGCGGATCCAGGATTTCTTAGGGGGGGGGGCCCAAATTTGAAATTATGCGAGCCAAATATTGGTACGTAATGGTGACCAACAGTGACGTGATGCGGGGGGGGGGTCGGTGCAGGGAGGGGCGAATTTCCCCCTCCCTCCTCCGCGAAACGCGGAAGCTTTGACGTTCCATTTAATTATTAGAAAAAGAAGACGGTTCGTTGTACCGTTCTCGAAAATAAATCTCGTCTGAATTTAGTTTTTGCCCTCTCGCGCGAAGCGCGGAAAATTTTAGGATTTATTAAATTATTAGAGAAAGAAAACGATTCGTTGTAGAGTTCTCAACTCTAAATTCTCGTCTGAATTCATGTTCCCCCCCCTATCGCGCGAAGCGCGGAAGCTTTTAAGTTTCCTTAAATCATTAGAGAAACAAAACGATTCGTTGTACCGTTTTCGAAAATAATCCTCGTCTGAATTTAGATTCTCCCCCCCCCCTCCCGCGCGAAGCGCGGAAGCTTTTACGTTTCATTAAATCATTAGAGAAACAAAACGATTCGTTGTACAGTTCTCGAAAATAATTCTCGTCTGAATTTAGTTTTTCCCCTCTCGCGCGACGCGCGGAAAATTTTAGGATTTATTAAATTATTAGAGAAAGAAAACGATTCGTTGTACAGTTTTCGAAAATAATTCTCGTCTGAATTTAGTTTTTCCCCTCTCGCGCGACGCGCGGAAAATTTTAGGATTTATTAAATTATTAGAGAAAGAAGACGATTCGTTGTACCGTTCTCGACTCTTAATCCTTGTCTAGATTCAGTTCCCCCCTCCCTCTCCCCCTCCTGCGCGAAGCGCGGAAGCTTTGACGTTTCATTTTCGTCTGAATTCAGGTTCCCCCCTTTTAAGTTTCCTTAAATCATTAGAGAAAAAAAAACGATTCGTTGTACCGTTTTCGAAAATAATCCTCGTCTGAATTTAGATTCTCCCCCCCTCCCGCGCGAAGCGCGGAAGCTTTTCAGTTTCCTTAAATCATTAGAGAAAAAAGACAATTCGTTGTACCGTTTTCGAAAATAATCCTCGTCTGAATTTAGATTCTCCCCCCCCCCCTCCCGCGCGAAGCGCGGAAGCTTTTACGATTCATTAAATCATTAGAGAAAGAAGACGATTCGTTGTACCGTTCTCGACTCTTAATCCTTGTCTAGATTCAGTTCCCCCCTCCCTCTCCCCCTCCTGCGCGAAGCGCGGAAGCTTTTACGTTTCATTAAATTATTAGAGAAAGAAGACGATTCGCTGTACAGTTCTCGACTCTTAATCCTCGTCTGAATTCAGGTCCCCCCCCTCTCGCGCGAAGCGCGGAAGCTTTTAAGTTTCATAAGATTATGAGAGAAAGAAGACGATTGGCTGAACAGTTCTCGACTCTTAATCCTCGTCTGAATTTCGATTCTCCCCCCTCCTGCGCGAAGCGCGGAAGCTTTGACGTTTCATTAAACTATATGAAAGAAGGCAATTCGTTGTACCGTTCTCGAATCTTAATCCTCGTCTGAATTCAGTTCCCTCCCCCCCCCCCCCCCTCCGCGCGAAGCGCGGAAGCTTTTACGTTTCATTAAATTATTAGAGAAAGAAGACGATTCGCTGTACAGTTCTCGACTCTTAATCCTCGTCTGAATTCAGGTCCCCCCCCCTCTCGCGCGAAGCGCGGAAGCTTTTAAGTTTCATAAGATTATGAGAGAAAGAAGACGATTGGCTGAACAGTTCTCGACTCTTAATCCTCGTCTGAATTTCGATTCTCCCCCCTCCCGCGCGAAGCGCGGAAGCTTTTATGTTTCATTAAATCATTAGAGAAACAAGACGATTCGTTGTACAGTTCTCGACTCTTAATCCTCGTCTGAATTTAGTTTACCCCCTCCCCCTCCTGCGCGATTCGCGGAAGCTTTGACGTTTCATTAAACTATTGAAGAAAGAAGGCGATTCGTTGTACCGTTCTCGACTCTTAATCCTCGTCTGAATTCAGGTCCCCTCCCCCCCCCCCTCCCGCGCGAAGCGCTCAAGCTTTAAAGTTTCATAAGATTATGAGAGAAAAAAGACGATTTGCTGTTCAGTTCTCGACTCTTAATCCTCGTCTGAATTCAGGTTCCCCCCTCCCGCGCGAAGCGCGGAAGCTTTTAATTTTCATTAAATCATTAGAGAAAGAAGACGATTCGTTGTACAGTTCTCGACTCTTAATCCTCGTCTGAATTTAGTTTACCCCCTCCCCCTCCTGCGCGATTCGCGGAAGCTTTGACGTTTCATTAAACTATTGAAGAAAGAAGCCGATTCGTTGTACCGTTCTCGACTCTTAATCCTCGTCTGAATTTAGTTTACCCCCTCCCCCTCCTGCGCGATTCGCTGAAGCTTTGACGTTTCATTAAACTATTGAAGAAAGAAGGCGATTCGTTGTACCGTTCTCGACTCTTAATCCTCGTCTGAATTCAGGTCCCCTCCCCCCCCCCCTCCCGCGCGAAGCGCTCAAGCTTTAAAGTTTCATAAGATTATGAGAGAAAAAAGACGATTTGCTGTTCAGTTCTCGACTCTTAATCCTCGTCTGAATTCAGGTTCCCCCCTCCCGCGCGAAGCGCGGAAGCTTTTAATTTTCATTAAATCATTAGAGAAAGAAGACGATTCGTTGTACCGCTCTCGAAAATAATCCTCGTCGGAATTAAGTTCCCCCCCTCCATCCCGCGCGAAGCGCGGAAGCTTTTACGTTTTATTAAATCATAAAAGATTGGTATAACCGTTCTCGCCTCTGAATCCTTGTCTGAATTTAGGTTCCCCTCCCGCGCAAAGCGCGGAAGCTTCACGTTTCATAAGATTATGAGAGAAAAAAGACGATTCGCTGTACCGTTCTCGATTGTTAATCCTTGTCTGGGGCGGCGGCGAAGCCGGCCCCGGAAGCTCAGAGGTTTTAGGCGTTTAATTAAGGTCATATGAGCATATTTTTTTTTGTATACCTTATTATTTCGTGACACTGGCAGGTAACTATTTGGCGTTGGGTCCAGGGGGCGGAGCCCCCCAAAATCAGGGGCTTTAGGAATTAAATTACCGTCAGATGAGCATCTAAGGGCCCGCCGTAGGGCCCTTGGTGGGATCCAGGGGGCAGAGCCCACGGAAGCTTAGGGGTTTTAGGCATTTAATCACGGTCAGATGAGCATATTTTGATGCCTCATTATTTGTTAACACTGGCAGTTAACTATTCTTTCTTTCTTGCTCTCATTCTATTTTATTTCTCTTTAATATACTTTTTCAAACAAAGTGTGGGGGGGGGAGAGCTCGAGGCTCCCGATCCCCACCGTACCTCGGGCCCTGACATGTAGGAATCTCAAGAATCATATTTCTTGCCTGGCTGCAAATTTAGGAATTGGTCATTTTCCAACAAACACATACAAACGTATAATTTACTAAAAAGTGAGGAAAAATCTCGGAAATGATGTAATTTCAGCATTATTTGTAATCCACCGTTGTGGAATTAGAAATAAACCACATTTGAATTTGATTTCCACTAACCCCCCCCCCCCCCCTCCCTATCAGTACGCCAGTATCTCCTCTTTTCCTTTCCCTTTACTTCCTTCTCTCTTTTTTGTTTTATGGGGGGGGGGGGGGGGTCAACAGCCTGGGAGGCAAAGCCCTTTCGACCCCCCGATCTCCTTCTTCCCCCTTTTCTTTTCTTCTTCCTCTTCTTTCTTTCCCTTTCTCTCCTCTTTCCCTTTCGCTTCTTTTCCTTTTTTCTCTTTTTTTTTTTTTTTTTTTTTTTTTTTTTGCGGGGGGGGGGGGGCCAAGGCCCGCTCGCCCCCCCCCCCTGGATCCGCGCCTGCACTGGAGATGTCTGTGAAACAAGTACGTCTTGGAACTTTATTTTCCTCGTACTGGAATGTTAAAACGATTATTAATGACTTTCCAGGTCGTGACAAAGTAATAACATTAATTATGCATCAGTCTATACTTTAGCTTCTTTATTTTGTTTTCATTCATGAACTCTTCTCTACAATAATGACTCTCGAGTAAGTCCTTGATAAATCGTTTGGAGTTGAATAGATTCTTCTCGTATTTGTTTCGTTATCATGTGTACCTTGGTTGATGATTTTCTTTTTGTAAACCAGGGGGGTGTTTCACAAAGGTCCTAAGTTGAACTTATCTCTAAGTTGGACTTCAAAATTATGGAAAGCCATTAGCATCTTTGAAAATATTTTGTAAAAGTTATTTTGAAGGGCATAAAATGTTGATTCAAATAATTCATATTTTCTATCTTCAAGGAGAGTTCATGTTCTGGATGTGGAATTTATAAAAAAGTCTAAAATACTTGAATTTCTGCTTTTGAATATACTTTATTTTAAGGCTCCAATGGCTGTCCATAATTTTTAAGTCCAACTTAGTGTTAAGTTCTTCTTAGGATCTTTGTGAAGCACCCCCCAGGCCTGTAATCACGGTAATGTCGGTAGAGTGTGAGCTCTCAAATAGCATCAGAAGAAGACGTGTCAATTCAAACACAGAAACAATGGCCTTTCTTCTCTAATAATTAGGTATCAAGTTAAAACCATGCATACATGAGATAAGGGTGGACGAAAAATGCTTGAAAATGATCTTGCAAACTCGACGTAATGGGAGGGCCTCAAGATTAGCCCCTGTGGGATTTGAAAGACATCCATCGAGATATTATTACAAAATGAGTAACTATTTCGGGTTATTTTATCCTTTGTACAGATATTGACGACTGTTCGAGTAACCCTTGTGAGAATGGAGGGACATGTATCGATGATGTAGCTGCTCACTCGTGTATATGTCGTGAGGGATTTGTAGACACAAACTGTCAAACAAGTAAGGTCTTCAATCACATTCATTTATTGCTAAAAGAAATGAGAGAATAATTATGTAGTGCAGCCATTATATCAAAGCTAGTTCTTAGTGTCGTCCTATAGCAAACATTTCGAAAAACGACTCATCCCTATTATTTTTGTTGGTTCTTTTACACTGCATTCATGTAATCGTTTATTAGTTTGTATTTTTCTTTACACAAAAAAATCCACTCACAGACATATGAAATATTATATATATACAGATGTGTATATATATATATATACAGTCAATTTTTTTATTTTTTTATTTTTTTTATTTTCCCCTTCCACAGAGATCCTTTATTAAATAATATCGTTCACATTATTATGTATACAAGAATTGATTTTTACATGCAGAGATTCAAAATAATATTCCTGGCCATTCATAATATGATAAGAAAATACATTTATAGATATCAGTTACAAATTGAAGTTCACTTTTTTAAATAAATATCACAGATTTAGTTGGCAGAATGATTTTTGAAGAAATAAACAATCAGAAACGCCTTGCAAAAAGTAACCACTTTTTCACAAATTTCTGTTCTTATTTGTTTTACATATATACTTTTCCATGTTATAATAACACTTTATCGCTGATATTATGTTTTCAAAAACTGGCAAACACTGTTTACATTTGGCTGCAAAAATTTCTCTCCTGACTATAATCATAATACAGTTGAGGGCACTGTTATTATTACCGTGAAACCCAAACAACTTATTTTGATTTCTAAACTTAATAAGTTCATTATTACGGGACAACATCAAGTTTAGACCATATTTCGGATTTTCGGTTGTATGAATACAGTAACAAAATATATGTATAATCGTTTCTACACTGTTATTACACAATGTACATAAGTTATCTGTAACTAATTTAAATTTTAACAAAGCATCTTTCATATAAAGAATTCTATTCAGTAACTTGAACTGAAACCACCTCATGTTGACATCGACAGTTGAATTAAAGGGAAGAAAATAATACGAACTCCATATAATATTGTCAAGGTCAAACTCCTGTTTCCACTTAGTAAGAATTTTACATTCCTTTTATATTATGCTTCAATAAAGAACGGTATATATGTGCACAACCTTTTTCCATTGTTATTATTAATAACAATGCTTCCGGGATGATACATGTAGATTCAATGACCTTTGGTATGATATTTTTATTAAAACCAAATCGAATTGTATGGCAAAAGCCATAATATTGAAGAAAGTTTACATGTACATTGTATTTACGTTGAAAATCAAAGTATGAGAGAAATGATCCATCTGTTTTTAAAACATCGTTAACAAAACGTACCTCCTTAGCGCACCAAGACTTATAATAAATTACGTTATCATTAACTTTTATTTTAGGGTTATTCCAAAGGGGTTGACATGCAATATTATTTACAGTGAATTGCGTAAGGTCTGAAAAGGCTGATAATACTTCTTCCCAAAATGGGTTTCGTATTGTAGTGGCCAATTCTTTGGAATATTCAGCCCCCGTGAATAACTGAAGAGATGTATACGGTGGAAGTAAGAATGATTGGAACGTATGAAGAGTAAAACTTTCAGAACAAATAAATCTTCTTATTTATGATATCTTAAGTGATTTAGAATTCATACACAGGTCAGTCACTTTAACTCCGCCTTCATTGTACAATTGGCATGATTTGTACAATTACTTATTTGTACACTGTTGACTTGTTTTACGTGTTTACAGAAATAGATGATTGTAGCAGTTCACCATGTGGTGACAATGGCGTGTGCGTGGACGGGGTAAATTCATATCAATGTATCTGCATGACAGGCTATTCTGGAAGCAATTGTCATATCAGTAAGTAGCTACTCAATTTTATTCATTTAATTTAATTTTGTCTTGAAAATATGACTGAAACATTAAAATCAATAATTTTGTTACAGAATATTGAGTAAGCGTTCCTCGCGGAAGAAAATGTATGACTCCTTTTGTACTTACATGCAAAAATGAGAGATTATAAATAAAAAATAGTAGATTGCAGAACCACCTAATTGATTCGCACAAAGAACTCACATGTGTAGATCCTTGATAGGCATACAGGCACAATTTTTTTTGTGGGGTGTGCAAATATCTCTTGCCAGAATATTAACTTTCCAGTTAATGTAACAATATTCCATGATTATCATTGTTCTATGACTTTTCACTTCCAAATTAAGAACTTCCCATGTTTCATTACTCCATTATTTCCTCAATTGCGTGCTACCTACTTGGCCTAGGTTAATGTGTTATCACTTGACAAAATCAGTGCTTAATTATTCATTTAATATGGTTATTTGGATATCTGAAGCATATATTGTCTATTTTAAATCAATTCCGTAAGGATTAATCAAGACACATCGAATACATTGTAAATTATTGTAAACTATTGGTCTGTTTGGGTTTATAATGCAAAAAATAGGAAGGCGACAAACTGTTCATTTGCCGGAGAACATTTTCGAGTATCATTTTAAAGGAAATATTGGGAGTACCTCTGCATCAATTAATTTCTTCGTTCTGTATACATACAGAACTAATGTGTTCACGCCCAAGTGATCCACCAGAAGGAACAGAATTCACCAATCCGACAAATCTATACTTCTACGGTGACGTCTTGACTGTCTCATGCCGTGATTCGTCAGCTTCTACTCTGTGGATCTGCCTTGGTACTAACAACTGGAACAAACACGAGCTAGTCTGTATAACAGACTCATCAAAGCAGAGTAAGAAGATTACATACTAGCTCTCAATTCTCTCACCTGCTAGCCTAAGCCCAGGGCCACGTTTCATAAAACTTGTTATCAATCAGCAACCGCCATAGATCTTTAACACAACATCTCACAACCAATCAGATGCCACGATTTCAGTAGCTTATAACAGTTATTGTAACTTGTTATTGATAACAAGTTCATTGAAACAGGGCCCAGGTTTACCTGGCCTTGTCTGTTCTTGTCATGATGTATATCCATAAATAGTCGAGAAAACGTTTCCATGCTGGCACGAGATATCCTGCCGTGAAATGTTTCAGTAGAGCATTTTCTCCAGCGCGATCTTAAACGATTTTCTTTGAACAACTTTTCCCCCAGTTTCCCCTGCTTCGAATTGATTGCATATCCATCTTAGATCTAATTTGATATTGCAGATGATTACATCCATCAATATTCAAATTTATTTATACAAAAAGTAAAATTGTGCAGGCCAAAAATCATTTCGGTTGAATACATTTCACAGTCGATTTCAAAAGAGGAAATATCTAAAGCTAGTCAAACTTACTAACGTCCAAAATATTTAATAGCTATGGTGATAGTATACCCGGAGTTTTCCGACAATACATTTCAAGGATAGGGCAACAAATTATGATATTTCTTGATGTCTTTTCTTCAGCTCTGGTAATGATTTCTGCATTGCTTGGAGTACTTCTCCCTGTCTTCATCATCACATGTGCTTTATTCATAATGTAAGTATCTATTGGCAGCTTGTAACTGTAATCATCATTCTTTTATCGGAAAAGTCCTTTTGTAAAACCAAAAGGTTTTTAAAATATGTCATAATCGCGTACATTACTTCTTAACTTTAAAAATGACTATAGGCTTTTTGTTAAGTTTTGACGGCTGGAGGATGCATTATGCCTTCCCCAAGTACGCCCAATATCCCTGGGAATTATGTAAATTAAATGCCCAAAGATGCCTTAAACTTCTAGAAAAACAAATTAAATCGGCTGGAACAATAATCGTCGAAGGATAATTACATCGTATCGTATTTCGGAGTACCCATTAGAATTGAGTATATTGATATCAATCGTTATTCTTCATTCATAATAGATATCGTCATCGGACTGGTTCTGCTAAGCTAAATGTGAACAACAGCTCCGTTCGAATGACAGGAGGAGAGGTATTTATATCTACCCATTACCGTCAAACATTTAGGCCGAATCAACCTTATGTATTAATCAGCCATTGTGCGCGTACAAACCCAATGGTTCCATGATTAAAACTAATGTTTTTTTTAGAAGCGTTCTGTATTTCCAATGGTTTTCAAAACCATTAATGGGAGAACATGTAAGTTTGAGCTCATAGCTTCATTCCCAAGGTTGTATAGGTTTAGTAAAAGAATAGTTGAATATAAATTATAAGCACAACGAAAATTACACTATACACACTGAAGTGAGACGTCTTTCCATTGGCAAAAATAACATCTATGATTTTTTTATTTTCATTACAGTAGTCACAGCAGACTGTTTTCATGATTTCCAACGCTAATGTTTATAGTTGACTCTGCCCAACATGCACAGAGCACTGGGTGGTATCCATCTACAAGTATTAATTGTCGTATAATATTTTTAACTGGTGAAATTCTTTATTCTTAATAGGTTCATTTTGAAGATGGTGGAATCAGTAATCCAAGCTTCGGGGATTTCTCTCCGGACACCAACTACAATGAAGCAGAAACCTTGCCTAAAAAGGACGCCCTCAACGAAGAGCATTTGGATCTGAGCGTGGGTTCGCCGGTCGCATCCAATGATACTTATTTGGGTACATTGGATGACGTGCCCCTCCACCCGCCTTCCTTTACCGAAGCTTAGTGACCCCTTTAAAATACCTACTTATACCGACACAAAGTGACCCCTCCGACGACTTTCCTATTCCGAAGCTTAGTGACCCTTATTAAAAACCTTCTTATACCGACCGACACTTAGTGACCCCTCAAACCACCTTCCTATTCCGAACCTTAGTGACCCCTTCCAGAAAATCTTCCTATACCGAAGCTTAGTGACCCCTTTAAAATACCTACTTATACCGACACAAAGTGACCCCTCCGACGACTTTCCTATTCCGAAACTTAATGACCCTTTTCAAATACCTACTTATACCGACACAAAGTGACCCCTGCCAACCACCTTCCAATTCAGAAACTTAGTGGCCCATTCCAGAAAATCTTCTTCTGACACATATAGGAACCCCTCAAACTGCTTCCTAGATCGAAACCTAGTGACCCCTTCCAAAAAACTTCTTATACCGACACTTAGTGACCCATTGAACCAATTCCTATTCAGAAACTTAGTGACCCATTCCAGAAAATCTTCTTAAACCGACACTTAGTTACCCCTGCCAACCATCTTCCTATTCCGAAACTTAGTGACCTCTTCCAAAAACCTCGTTATACCGACCGACACTAGGTGACTCTTTCTATTTAGAAACGTAGTGACCCCTTCCAAAACAACTTCTTATACCGACACTTAGTGACCCCTTGAACCAATTCCTATCCAGAAACTAAGTGAACCCCGTCAACCACGTTCATATTCAGAAACTTGCGGACCCCTTCCAAAAACCTTCTTATACTGACACTTAGGAACCCATCAAACCGCCTTCCTAGTCCGAAACCTAGTGACCTTCCAAAAACCTTTGTATACTGACCGACACTTAGTGACCCCTCCAACCACCTTCCTATTCCGAAACTTAATGACCCTTTTCAAAAATCTTCTTATACCAACACTTAGTGACCCCTTCAACCACCTCCCTATTCCGAAACTTAGTGACCCCTTCCAAAAACCTTCTAATATACCGACCGACACTTAATGACCCCTGTCAACTATTTTCTTATTCAGAAACTTAGTGGCACATTCCAGAAAATCTTCTTATACCGACATTTGGTAACCCCCGCCAACCATCTTCCTATTCAGAAACTTACGGACTCCTTCCAAAAACCTTCTTCTACTGACACTTAGGAACCCTCAAACCTCCCTTCTATTCCAAACTTAGTGACCCCTTCCGAAAACCTTGTTATACCGACCGACACTAAATGACCCTTCCTATTCCGAAACTTAGTGACCCCTTCCAAAACAACTTCTTATAGCGACACTTAGTCACCCCTTGAACCAATTCCTATGTAGAAACTTAGTGACCCCTTCCAAAACAACTTCTTATACCGACACTTAGTGACCCCTTGAACCAATTCCTATATAGAAACTTAGTGACCCCTGTCAACCACTTTCCTATTCGAAAACTTTGTTTAAATTTGAAGAAAATAATGACAGATTTACTATTGAACAACAAAATATTTACTCAGGAGCTAACCTCGATTAGCATGTTGCTATTTTTAGCTCTAGTTACCAAATAATATGTATGTATATTGTATTGACTAAAAATGAAGGTAGATGTTGGTGATTCGGTAATAAATTCAATCTTCAGATACGTAGTTATGTTTAAATTGAGGATCAGCCGAAGCTGAGTAGAAAGCGGTGGGTTTCAGAACATTAATTTAATTTAATTATCAAACCATAAAAATGTAAAAATAAAAACATACAATAGAAAATAGAATAAAAGCAATTATATGGTTAGGACCATAAAGAAGCAGATTGCTCATAAAAACGCCACCACTTAACACAAATTAAATACGATTAAGTCACCATACCCACTAACACACACACACAGACAACAACAAAATACTGCATACACACATACCTACACGAAATACTGTATTGTATCGTAATTGTATTTACATGCACATGAATCGATATAAGCTTTTTTGGCGTCCCTAAACGAATAATGCATTAGAAATATATATTACGTTCAGAGATATTCGTCATTTGTCAAAACTTTACATATTTTGGATTACTTTGAATTAAACATTTATTATGATATTGTGTGATTTTATTTGTATGTTGACCAATATGTATATAATGCACGGTGGATATTATCAACACATTCTCCGTATGGGATAAGGGATTTCTGAATATCATTGCTGAAATATATTAAATGTAAATTTATAGTAATTTTTTACTGAGGAATGAGATTTAGAATGTGTACATCAAATATTGGTAATAGTTATACGAAATTGCTATTATGTTTTAACCAATTTATATCGGAATAAAGCTTTTAAAAGTCTTTTCATTCTTTTAACATCAAAGCCTTAATTTGTAATTGTGAAGTAGTGCGTTCTTTCTATATGTTATTCCTTTGTATATTAATATAACACTTTTTAATTATCGCGTTGTTTGCGTTTAATATTCATTTACCTAAACTAGATAAAGTGATATATGTGACAGTGATCAATATTTTGGAATAGAAAACGCCATCCTCATTACAAATCACCATCATATGAAATTCTTTGGCCAGTCGTTCACATTACCCTATGCTGTCTTCCTTTATACTTTTTTTCCATTAATTCTTCTTGTCCTAGCCCATTCTATTCTGCCGTTCATAAGTTTGTGAAGGTTGTAGTTATTAATTGAATATCGAATTGGAAATGATCCAAGCTATTTGTCTATGAGAGAGAAAGGAAATATCACTCGACAGATAAAACAAACTGGCAACAATGTAAACAAGAAGCTGTTAATTGACGAATAATTTATTTCATTCTTTTTTTGCTCGTCCTGAACAATTCAAGTTACATAGATTCAATGCAAACCACCTGAGGGTTTTCTTAATGTAAAATTACCATACAATGTTCCATTACGACACCGCACGTAAATAAACATTACCAAGTGGCTTTTCGTTGAGATTAAATTAAGTCACACGTAATTTATACGCCATGATGAAGCAAAATAATGTCAATGCGATTATACAACGTTTTACGTTCATTTTTCATATGCTAGCAATGGAGGTAATTCATTCTTATTTCAATTAAGCAACTCTAACTCGAAACAGGAGTTTTCTTGTAGACTCAATTTCATCAAACCACTGCTCATAGGGGAGTAGTAACTGCTAAACATTTGCTCTAACTCATTTTATCAACAGACCAAAGTAACATTTATTGGTTCTATAAACGTATGAAATATTTTCAGACATTTTATATGTTTCTTACAAGGCTAACTGAATTATGTTAGCTTTAAGACCAACCCGACGTTATATTTAACGTGAAGGGGTTGGAAATAACATTCCTTGCATTTTACCAAAAGTATCTGGTAACATTCTCCATGGCACTTAATTTGTTGTTGATTGTAGTTGTACTAGTGAGTTGTTTATTTAGACGTCATCAGGTATGACACGATTAGCAGCGATCTCTATGGCCTCTTGAGTGAGCTTCTGTGGTGGTGGTTTAACCTTGGTGATCTTGTAGCTTGGATTTTGTCCTAGCAACCAGAAGGTATGGATTTCTCCTTTACCCTGGAAACAAATCACACAGAGAATATACACAATTAATGATTTTATAAATTTCAGCTTCCAGACTCGCAGTCGATTGAATGATGACATGTCTATGACATAAACTAACTTCGACTATCTGAAACTATATTACATTATTATTGGAAGTTGTAACTAAAGATGTTTCTGTCAGACTTCTTGTGTATACAAATTCATTGCATAGTCCAATTGGCTGGATATCAAGATTTCACTACATTTAATTTTTGCGATTGAAGTACATATTTATCATAGGGTTTGTTTTCAACAGCTGGAATATTTTGAAGGTATAATGTTGTCATTGTAGCTACCTTCATTGGAACAAGGCCTCGATCTTCAAGTCCATAACCACCGAGCTTATCCAGAACCTCTTTGCACCATGGACTAACGTGAATTCGCAGAGCTGTGAAAAGAATCACCCAAGTCAATTCGGAAATGAAATCCCAAAACATATAGATCATCAATTTGCTCAGGCCTTTCGTTGTAGATATGAAGAAAGGAAACGATACTCTCTCTCTCTCTCTCACTCACTCTCTTATGCCACGTGAACCCGCGATTTATATAGAATAGGCAAACTATGATTCCAGGTATTATGGGTCAATAGTCAAAATCATGATGTGAAATGGAATTCTATCTTAATGATGATAAAGAAAAAAGAATCAATTTCAAGTTTAAGCGCATGAAAACTATTTCCGAATTAAATGAGTAACTTCAGCTACTTTTTAAGCCTACATTACTCGGTTTGAATAAGATTTCTGTACTGAAGTATAGGGCTGAGTCTTTTTAATGTGTTACTATTACCGTTTAAGATTTAGAATTAGCTGCATGAGTATATAGAGAAACATCATTACAAAACAAATTGGAGTAATGTTAACTCTGGAAATTGATAGGCTGAAATGATTTTTGTTGAAGAATCCAAATGTTAACTGACCAATTCCATTTGATTCCATCCGGAATGGGTTGTTGAAGGTATCTCCAAAGAGACACTAGGGACTTTTAGATTGAGTGGACGAGAACACGACAAACGCTGACTGATCATGCGTGTCAACGAAATTAACTGCCCATGTTGACTACAATTAGAAATCTTTTAGATTGCACTCGACGATATACATGCATGCAAATGGAATGAAAACAATGCTTTCTCTTATGTCACATGAACCCACGATTTGAATAAATCTATACGCAAACTATGATTACAGGTACTATGGGTCAATACTAAACAAACAAACAAAAATACATTTCAAGTTTGAGCACATGAAAACTATTTCTGAATTAAATGAGTAACTTCAGCTACTTTTTAAGCCTACATTACTCGGTTTGAATAAGATTTCTGTACTGAAGTATAGGGCTGAGTCTTTTTAATGTGTTACTATTACCGTTTAAGATTTAGAATTGGCTGCATGAGTATATAGAGAAACATTACAAAACAAAGTGGAGTAATGTTAACTCTGGATATCGATAGGCTGGAATGATTTTTGTTGAAGAATCCAAATGTTAACTGACCAAGTCCATTTGATTCCATACGGGAGGCTGTGTTGACGGTATCTCCAAAGAGACAATACCGAGGCATCGTTAGACCAACTACGCCAGCGACACATGAACCTGTACAAAAAGGAAAGTTCAATACAACCCTTATATCAACGAAATTAGATAAGACCTTGGTAAGAATCAATAATAATAATAATAATAATATGTAGTATTAAACCTCTTCCGCCCAATACCTGGTTGAAAAATTGCATTAAAAAAATGAATATTAACAGATTAGACAAAGGATATAACTGTTACTAGTCAGGAATACGTGAATCGACATGAAAGGATTATGATCAACAATCTTATGACTTCAAACTTAGTCTTTCTCAATACCCTAACTCTTGTGATCTGCTATCTACTTTCAAAAATCAGCATAATACCCATTCCACATTCTTACAACTAGCTACTACCCCAGTCTCTCCCAGGAGAATTTTTTTTATTTTTTTAATATCATCAGTGTCTTTGATTTGGCAAATAGATACTTGCGCTTTACGAATCCAGGATTTGATGGGAAATGTAATTTCCTTTAAATATTCACCTTTGGTATCAAATTAAAATTAAATCCGATCGTATCTGATTCAACCAGAGCAATCAAACCCGAAACTCGGTTTCAAATTGGTAGATGACTGGACTACAATATATTTGTATCTTTGGGGGTATATGGTGGAGAGAAGAAAGTCCAGATTGATAAATCATGTTGCCATCAATTAAGTGGTGTTGGTAAAGTGAAGCTTACCCGAATGGATACCAATACGGAGTTTAAGGAAGACCTCAGGTTTATGAGGTACAATGAATCCTTTGACAGCTTCTAAGAGATGATAGGCAGTAGATGCGATCTGACCAGCATGACGATCTCCATTACGGAGAGGTAAACCGGATACAAGCATGTATGCATCTCCAATGGTTTCAACCTAAATAAGGATACACATTTATGGATGACACACATTAATTACAGGTATGTCAAATCAAATTTCATTATGATATGTTATGCAGCCATATTCAAGGATATTGCCATTGGTAGATCTGGGACCCGTTTCACAATGCCTTTTTTCAATGGCAAATGACAAAAATCAGTGACAATTTTTGTGTAATGGGGCCCAGATGGTGTTAAGTCAGTCCCTCCAACCCCAACCCCTTCCCTACCAACATTTTAGACCCTTATTTCTCATCGCTTTCTCTTTGTTCAGATATTTTTGCATCTCTAGTTGTAAATCGTCCAGCGAGTGTTTAAGTTCAAAATGTAATTTAGACTATTGAATTCACATAGCTCTTGGATTAAACGAGAGGAGCTGTGATAGCATGGATGAACAAGTTACAGGAATAGATCTTTAAATTCATAAATTCATGTTTTGACTATCATATCACTCAACTACATACCTTGTACACGTCATAGTTGTCAATAATGGCATCAAAAAGAGTGTACAAATCATTCAGCAGGTTCACAACCTATAGGAGAAAATAACATACAATTCTTAAGTTGTGTCTCATTTCCTCCATGGGGCGTTATTATTTATCCAGTAAGTACTATTTTAGACAAACAGATGGCATGGTAGTACCAGTTAGAAATAAAAAGATGGTCTGTAAATTCTAGTAATAGTTTATATGTCTCATTTTACGTGTTAAATATGTATTCCATCAGTTTCTTATTTAGAACACCGAGTATGAGAGATATTTTATGTATTCGGTTTTAAGTTAGATGTTATAAGACCACAAAATTACGTGAACAAATAAAAAAAAAAGTTTACATGACATTTCTTATATATCCCAACTTTGAATATTCACCAGCATCGACATTTTAATTATTACCAGGCAGTATCAGTCATATTATATTTATCAGTATCATCATCGTTGTCATTTTCCATCATACATAAAAGTTACAGCTTATAAGTCATTAGTAAGTGTAAATGAGATTCAATCACACAGGCATGGGAGCGCGATGCCTGGATGAAGATAAGATTAACTTGATTATATTCAATATATTGTCCAGCTAGCAATCATTCTTACCAAAATATGGACAAATTATCACATCGGGAGACAACAAAACTTTTCTGCTGGTATTTAGTACCCTTGTATCAAAGGTAACTTGCTAGAAGCAGGTGTGCCGGGATTAAAGATGGCCTACCTGAATTGGTGTACTAGCCGCAGAGAGGGCAGTAAAACCAACAATGTCAGAGAAGAAGATGGATACCATTTCAAAGGTTTCAGGTAAGACAGCAATACCCTTGATCAGCTGAGATGCAATGGATCTGATTCACAGGCAATCAATAACAAAAAAGGGAGAATAGTGAGAGATAAAGACAGGAGATGAAAAGAGGTAGACAGGCAAAGGGACATGCAGACAAACGAATACAGTTAATTAGATTTACAGTAATTGTAGACAAAAAGGACACATTTACAAGAAGCGAAACAAACAAAAACTAGATGGAATTCGACTGCGCGCAGTCGAAAATGATGCCTCCGTCATAGAGCAATTTTACAAACCGAAACGGAAGAAATTTTTCAAATTCAAGTTCAATTGTAATCCATTAACAGGTTCTCAGAATATCGTGATTACAAGCAATTTCTCATATACATATATGACCCTTTGATCTTTGACCTCATGACCCTAAAATCTACTCAGTTCATTGGCTCTGCAAGATGTCCTGAGTTAAATAGTAATCCATCTGCCAGTTCTTCTGAGAATGCGTTCACAAGCTATTTTTGCATACATAATGAGCCCATGACCTTTGATCTTATAAACCAAGAATCTACTCAGTTCGTTGGCTCTGCAAGATACATAAATGATCTAAGTTTGGCAGGAATCCATCAATCTGTTCTAATGATAATACGATCACAAGCTATTTTTGCATACATAATGAGCCGCATGACCTTGACCTTTACCTCATGACCCCAAAATCTAATCAGTTCATCAGCTCTGCAAGTAACATACATGACCTAAGTTTGGCAGGAATCCATCAATCGGTTCTTGAGATAACGCGATCACAAGCTTTTTTTGCATACATAATGTGCGCTGTGACCTTTGACCTCGGGACCCCAAAATCTTATCAGTTCATCGGCTCTGCAATTAACATACATTACCCAAGTTTGGCAGGAATCCATCAATCGGTTCTTGAGATAACGCGATCACGAGCTGTTTTTGCATACATTATGAGCCCTGTGACCTTTGACCTTTGACCTCGTGACCCCCAAAATCTAATCAGTTCATTGGCTCTGCAAGATACATACATGACCAAAGTTTGGCAGGAATCCATCAATCGGTTCTTCAGATAACGCGATCACAAGCTGTTTTTGCATACATAGTGAGCCCTGTGACCTTTGACCTTTGACCTCGTGACCCCAAAATCGAATCAGTTCATCGGCTCTGCAAGATACATACATGACCAAAGTTTGGCAGGAATCCATTAATCGGTTCTTCAGATAACGCGATCACGAGAACGGGACGTACGTACGTACAGACGTACGTACGTACGTACGGACGGACAACCCGAAAACATAATGCCTCCGGCTACTTCGTAACGGAGGCATAAAAAGATGAATCTTGAGCAGAATTGTTAGTTTAAAGGGAATAATACAGTGAAATGCGCTTTTATCAGCTACCTATAATTCCAAAGAACCTGTAAAAGAAAATAGTGGGTTGTGATAATCATATCATAATTTCAATATTTTGAAGTCGAAATTACTAATCGAGATTATATTTTGATTGATGAATATATCATATTTTAGGTGATGTACTTACGGTGGAAGCATACGATGAAGTAGTTGTTCTGTCTTAACCTTCTCCTTCTGCAGTTCCTGTGTTCGTTCATCTACTAGTTCTTCCAAGTTATTGGTATAGCGTTCCATGATGGCAATCATGTTGTCCAGAATGTTAGGTTTCCTACGAGCAATTAAGCAAACAAAGCATGTTATTAACATACATTTCGTTGAGTCTGACATCTTGTTTTTCATAGCAGTATTCGCATGAACTATTTTAGTTGTTCAAACTTCCTTTATATAGTGTGGACATTTCTTCTTTTTCCCCTTCTTCTTATTGAATTCCGCTTGGCGAAGAAAAGTGCTTGTCTGAGCACAGGTCAAATATCGGGAACTTGTGGCGCAGTAAACTGTCAGAGAAAGTCTTTCAAATGAGAGACAAGAGAAGCCAGAAATAAAGTGAAAAGAGATTTTGCGACAAGGATAAGGATACAGATGATTGATGAAAGTCGAAGTGTTTGAAGAGAAACTTACAATCCTTTCTGCAATGGAGCTAACATGGTGCGTACTGCCATGATATTAGGTCGTTCATGAGGATCTTCAGGCCAGCATGCACGTATCGCACTGAGTACACAGTCTGGAGCAGCAGCATTCACTGCATTCAGGATCGGACGATACGGCGGCACTTCACCATTCTTCACTCGTCCAATGATATCTGAGAAATAAAGACAATTTTGAAATAAAAGAATATTCATACATATACACACATATATATATAGACCTTTAATCAATTGGTAGCAGATTTTTTTTTTTTTTTAATCTCTACAGTCATTCAAACGTTTTTAGACGAATCCAGTACAGACAAATTACAGCAATTCTATACACAGTGCGAGATTACACCCGGCAGTGGCCTTTACTTCTAGCGAAGAAGAAGAACAAATCAAAAAACCTCAACAGAACAAAATGACATTTCATAAAAAAGTACAAAACTGTATCTACAGGAATAACCATTTTTGTATTTGGATGGAATGAGATGGAAGTGGGCCAGTTTATAAGGTGTTACCTGCTAGATCCATTTCGTTCTCATGGAAGGGTTCTTGTCTTGAGTAGAGTTCAGTCAAGATGATAGCAAACGAGTAAATATCTCCTTGAGGAGAGCCTTCTGTAGGCATGCTCCCTTCTTGTCGGAGGTGCTCTGGTGATGTCCACAATTGACCTGAAATAACATTTGAAAAATACTTATACCTCTGAATTCACTTCTACCAAAAAGGTGGCTCGGTCTTTCGTCTTCAACCCCAACAATAAAGAAAAAAAATGAATTCAGTAATTTGAGTTACTTTTCTGTTCCATTAATATATATTACCCCCCCCCCCCCCCCTTCTCTCTCTCTCTCTCTCTCTCTCTCTCCACAGTACATGTTCCGCCATTGCTTAAATATCATAAACTCCATTCCAGGGATCCATTCATTTACATTATTTACATAATACGATACATATAGTCAAGATACATGTATGGCATAAATAGCTCATTGTTATTATGTATACAATGAAAATTAGCCTTTTGATTTGATTTGATTTGATTCATTGGATTCTGCATCTTTTTTCTTTTTTTCATCATACATTTTCAAAAACATCATATGGTTTAATACAATATTTTAAGTGTATATAATTGTATACAGATAATAAACGAAATTAAACAAATATATTGTTATTGAATGCATGATTAACATACATTAGAAGCAGGAGGGCTACAGAAATAGGCAAAGTAGCAATGTTGTTTAATGAAGGGAATGTGAGAATCTCATGACTTACGGGCTAGTTTTGCATGGTCACCGAGGTCGACATCTTGTTTCTGTCCTTTCTTGAATTCATTGAGGCCATAGTCGGTGATCTGAAGTACCCAGCGGTTATCGACCACACAGTTGCTTGATTTCAGATGCCCATGTGATTTGATCTCCGAGCTATGCAGATAGACGATGCCTTTGACCAGGTCAGCAATCAGTGATGACAGGAACATACTGTCTAGCTTGATGTCATCATTCTCAAGAATATCCTAGAATTCAATCAATGATTATTGTTCTAATGAACTATTCGCTTGTATTACCAAAATATTATACAAATATACACTGTCTTGAGAGGTTTTGGTTACAACCATGTGCAAGAGGTGACTCCAATAGTACTATTTGCTGAGGGGCGCAGCCCCGAAGCAAATGGTACTTTTGGAGTCACCGAGGCCCATAGTTTTAACCAGTACCTCGAATAAAAGGCATGGTATATTTGTTTTATATCCTGCATCAACAACAAAAAAATATTTTAACAAAAATTTAAAAAAAATTGGAAGAAAATAAAAATTTAGAAGAAAAAAAAGTGTCAATTTGTATTTAAAAAGATTTTAAATATTTTGAAGAAAAAAAAGAAAATTCAATTAAAAAAAAATAGTACTCCTAAATAGTACTCTCATATAGTACTTTCTAAAAATAGTTCAAATATTTCTGGTCATGTGACGAGCTCTTAACCAATCAAAAGCCAACACATTTTGTATGCAGGATACAATAACCATTATATGTCCCTCCGCCCCCCCCCCCCTCCCCGAAGAATGCCTTACATAGAAATAAGAGTAGATATATGAACATGGGGTCCCAAAGTTAAAATAATAATGGACGAGTTGGATTTTAATTTTCTTCAGGTACTCGGTGCAGGGTGTTCTTCTACGAGCCTTTTTCTGTGTTTCATTTGAGTAAATAGAAATAAAGATATTATCTACATCATCATCTCATATATAACTATAAATCGTGATGATAACACTACATTGCTTTTATAGCGCATACCACTGCCGTACCGTCTCTATTATGAGCTGAGAAAAAGAAATATATGAAAGGAAAGAGAGGTGGTGTAAAACATTACCTGTAAGCTTCCCTTAGCGCAGTAGTGCATCAGGATACTGATGTGGGGACGATCAATACAAGCTCCGATGAAAGGACAAATGTTATCATGTCTCATGTCACGCATCTGATAGTGGTTGGATCAAAAATAATACAAACTGGTTAAAAAATGGCTTTGGTGGAAATGCCAATATTTCCAGCATCGTAGAAGAATGTTCACACTATATGCCTTTTGCAGAGCAAACTAAATGCAGAAGCAACCGTTCCTTTCCTTTGAGAACCGTTGAATTAAAACTGTAATAGAGGTTGTTTTTTTAATTACAACTTTGTGATTTCATTATGTCTCCAATTTTTGTTTAAAGACAGTTCAATTTGTTTTTATTGTTCGATAATGATAATGATAATAATAACATTTGAATAGAGTCTTATACATTTGCTCGCCTCTCAACTGGTCACTGATATGATCATTCTGTAAAACACTGCTTACTATTTTAAGTTCAGTTCTTACAGCCCTTGTCAGATCAATGTGGTTCTTATGAACAGCATGAAGAGCACACACTGTACCCTGAATCAAGAAGAGAAGAAAAGACATTTATAATAAATACTTATACAATAAGTTGTGAAACATTATTTAATTAAAGATCTATTGGTGAAACGATCCTATGTACACATTTATTGTAAATAATGTGTAAACAACAGAATATATTTTCATGTCAACTTCAGCAATACAAATTTTCATCAAAAATGTCATAGCACAAGTACACACTTGAGAATGAAGAAATAAAAGGTAATAAGGTACAATTTCGTCAGAAATACCTGAGTTTCTAAGATTAGTATACATGGTGGGGCGAATTTTTTGAACGATACATGCATGTGTCTCACTTAAAAAGAGCAATTTGACATCATCAATTGATAATCTAAACAGCGACGTACCCTGTATGTTCCAATGGTAGCAAAGATCTGTTGTTTTTCAGCATTCGATATGACCGAGATAGCACTCATAACCATGTTCTTCATGGAGAACCCCTGCGAGTTTGTATCCGTTGCTTTAGTTTGTACTTCACTCCAGTCAACCTTCCATACCAAGCTATCAAGTGCTGCTTCGTACGCTCGCTTCCTACAAGAAATCATTACATCCCGATTTCAATTAATATTAAAACTTCCATGAACAACACTTGTCAAATATTTGAGAGGCCTAAATACAAGCAATTCATTTATTACATCACTTCAAGAGTTCTACTACACTTTTTTGTAAACTTTCATAACGAACTGAAATTCATTCCATAATTATTCCTTTGATTTCCTTTTTGTAATGCTTTTTGAAATATCAAGGTCAATGCGCCCTAAAAAACAAAGCAGCCATGTTAACAGAAAGAGAGGTGATTTTACCTGTAAATGAAGAAACCAATTAGTCCTCCAAAGATAATGAGGAAGGTCGGTATAGAAGCTCCAAGATAAAGTGCCCAATCTTTAGATAAAAGAAGATTTTAAAAGAATATAATTATGAACTCAATTCATATAGATTAGACACAATTGGTTTAAATAGCTGCTAAGTACACTGACATTATCAAGAAGAAAGAATATGCCGGAAACTCCGTTAAATGTTCAATGTTTATACTTGTATTAAATGAAATGATATCAAAGGTTAATATGTTATCAGTTTTACGAAGTGTTTGATAAATAATCCTAAGAATAGGGTAAATATCATACTATTAAAATGAAAGGGAGGGAGGGAGAGAGAGAGAGAGAGAGAGAGAGAGAGAGCGAGAGGAAAAATTAACATAAATATACTGAGCTGGCATGATGTAAGTTTTGAGAAGTTATCTGCTCGTATTGTTGTAAGTTGTAACTGCTTCACAACATTGCAATATCATCAATATTTTTGTAGGGAGAAAAGGGTACCCTTTAAATTCAGGCGTCTCCTTGGTGACTACAGATTCGATTGATATTGACTGCCGAAAACGAAAGAAAGAAAGAAAAAATGGAGAAGTACTAAAACAAAGCGCATTGGAAACAAGGGTAGAATAAAGTAATGTTGAAGGAGAGGATAAATCAAGGGAAACCAAAAAATAATATGGACATAGATAGAAATGAGAATATGATAACTATTTACTTGTGCAAAGTTCGCCGTGGAATCCACAAGGAGGCATGTCCAGAGGAGGATCATCTCTGTTATGCCAAACAGGTCTCAAAACATTTGCATCCTCATCCAAATCCTCTTCAAAACCCTGTCAAGAAATCGAGGAAAAAAGTGTAAAATCATGAAAACTATCCATTCATGAAAATGTTAAAACGAATGATAAAACAAAATGACAGCAGCAAAAATTTAAAACAGTCTCCTAAACATTTGAGCCAGGCCAATGAATTTTCTTTTAGTATGTACTTACCCACTGGCCGTTTTCTCTATTAAATGTTCCAATAGGATACATGCCAAGTGAATCTTTAGTCGCTCCTCCATCTCCTTTTGGTATAGGTATAAGATGCAGTAGAACATAAGGCTTTACACCGTCTCCATTCTCATCAAACTGATAGAAGGTGTCAGTCTTACCTATATACAAACAGATCAAAATACAAGCGCTTTATTCGAAACATCAACAAGAGATGACAAATTAACATTGCTCACTGTCCATATTTAAAACTACATACCGAGATCCTACACTTATTTTTAGGTCAATGACAATCGTTGTATACTAGGCGAAGCGAGAAAAAAAATAATTAACATATAACCATAAACAAAAATCGCACTGTTACTTGTTTGCATCAAGTTTAAATCAAAGAACAAAGACTCATATCGCAAGAAAATGTGATCTTGACGGCAGAGGAATATAATGGTTATCTTTACTGGGGTTTTCTACACAAGAAGAATCAGGTTGTACATTCTAATCCCGTCATGGCTTAGACTTTGGCCATGTTCTACTTGGAATATCCTCCCAAGATATTATAACTTAAAGGGAAATGATTCTTCATCTTTTGTACCTTGTTATGTGTTTGTGAAGAATGCCTTTTTTTAAACTCCTCCACACCATGCCACCATTCTTGACTCATTCTAACTCGGCTGAATAAGGACCAATAAAATGTGAATACATGGAGTGCCTCAACCTTTGCATGAAGTGGTGGTGGTTATTTTACCTGACTGCTAAGAAAGCACAAATGCTTGTTTGTAAGCTACCAGACGGCCGACGGCTTAAGGTCCTCTCCGAGGGACCTGGTAATGAGGATTCATGCCTTACCAAGGGCACTAGTGCATCGACTTGGTTTCAATTACGAGACCACTGCTCTACCGACTGAGCTATCGCGCCTCCTTGAATCTATATTAGTCACTGTCCAATAAAATTGTATGATTCTATTTTGTACCCTGTTTTTAAGATGGAATCACTGTGACGTACACAAACGATTGGAAACATATTACATAGCTTTACACAATCCAATGATATTGGATTCAAATCTTACTTCGATAGGTCGAGTTTAAGAGGGTCGAAACCACTTCTTCTCCATCATATATATCACCCCCAGCTGTGTGTGTGCGATCCAATGCTTCCAAAAGCTGCATTGTGGCATCAAACATATACACCGATGCAAAGTCAATCTGTCAAAGATGAAAATAGAGCATGGTGAATGGAAGGAATGAAAGTACGACACATGTTAATCAAGACACAAGAAACAAAAATGGAAGAAAGGGAGAAAGAAAATCATTAATGAGCTGTTAAAATTCCTGATGAAATTGATTAAATATCTATACTATAGATTGAGAGCAAAGTCAACATTCTTAAATGTAAATTGATGAAGCAGAATCATGAAATATTCTTAATGTAAATTAATATCACAGAACGATTCAAACACTTACTTCAGCTCTTAATTCTAATTCACCATTGAAAGGCGCATCAAGTGCGTTGTCGATCACAAAAGTTGAAAATCGATCCCAGTTTCTTGTTTTAAGTACAGGCGCTCCAGTCACAATGATAACACTCTTCAAAGCTTCAAGCGCACGGTCATTGTCACTTCTAGTATATTCCCGATTCTTAAAGAGCCGTGCATAATCAGGATTTATCTGGTTCAAGTATTCAGATGTATCCAGGATATCTGCAACATGAGTATAAAATTAGATGATATTGTATTACAATATGAATATGAATAGCCAAATAGCAAAATGAAGCAACATGAAATCGAAAGGGAAAGACCGTATAAATAGGGAAACAGAGAAATACATATATTTTTAAGGAATTATACAGTCACAATTTCAAATATGATTGGTATGTATTGCTTTAGACAATTTATATGTACATGTACTCTAAACTGTGCTAAGGTTAACAGCTCTCCGTTACCATGACGTATGTTTGTTTCCCTTTGAAAGTTCGAGCGATATTTTCTGAGAAATCTTTAGCAAAATATAGTTTTTGTTTAAATATAATACACAAAGTACAAAAAAAGGAAAACAAAACACGATTTTATCTCTAAGGGTATTTTGTCTCGATGAGATAAAAATCAATCTCATTATACTCCAGGGGGGTGTTTCACAAAGATCCTAAGTAGAACTTAACTCTAAGTTGGACTTAAAAAATATGGAAAGCCATTAGCATCCTTGAAAACATTTTGTAAAAGTTACTTTAAAAGACATAAAATGTTGATTCAAATCATTCATATTTTCTATTATCATGGGAGATTCTATGTTCTTGATGTGGAATTTATAAAAAAGTCTAAAATACTTGAATTTCTGCTTTTTAATATATTTCATTTTAAGGCTCCAATGGCTGTCCATAATTTTTAAGTCCAACTTAGTGTTAAGTTCTACTTAGGATCTTTGTGAAACACTCCCCTGGTTATTTAGTATATTATGTGTACTTACAATCGAGACTATGATAATCTTGACTGTCTCTGACTTCTAAATCAACGACGGCTCCAAGAATCACGTAATCACCCGAGTCTAAGATTCCCTCATCTAAGGCTGTCATAGCAAACTGACGAAGGTCGCTAGCATCCCCAAAGAATACATAAACTAGATAAAACATAAAACATTGATGTTAGGTACAGGATGCAATGATAAGTAAACACAAACATAATGAAAATGACCAAAGATGACAAGTAATATTACAATGCCTTTCAATATGTTCTTCAACCGTGTCTATACAGAGTATTATAATCAAATACTTTAGTTTGTAAATCTATTTAATAATTAAAGATTTAGAGCTTGATTTCTACCTTGGAAAAATATATAAAATCGATCAAACGAGACGATGCTCCTTTACAAAAGTCGTGTTTTAAACCATCATCCTATAAGACGAAATAAACTCTTAAATGTAATTCATACAGACTTCTTAATTTGCAAACACTGCGTGAATTCGACAGTTTGACTGCAAATTTTAAATAAATCCTCAAGATAAATACTAACGATATTCATTACCCCCCGCTTTAGCTGAGCTGCCATGAGTCGCTAAATCTTTCAAGGAACTTTTCCTACAGGATATCATTTACTTCACCTACGTGGAGAGTGGAAATGTAGCTAAATTTCTTGCAAAAGGACGTTAGTGCTGTAGTAGGTATTCGAACCTCATACCTTTCTATGCGCAGTCGCTTATTCACAAGACCACAACACTTCTACAATCTGGGACCTCTTCCATTAAACAAATGTTTAATGAAGTGTAACCCCTAAACAATTCATTTCGATTCAACTCAAATACAGATAACCAATTTTTAAAGGAATATCTCAGGGGCAAGCCTGATTGTTTGAATATCAAGTTGGTTTGAATTTATGAGTTGAATGCAAGAGACCGGTACAGTGTACATGTACATCCAAATAGACACGAATTACCACCAATACTCACTTCTCGTTGTTTCTTTAGTCCTTTGGATAATTTCACTGAAAGGATCATCCATTTCGTAGTCCCATGGATCGAATCCTGCATAATACTCCTCGTGCAGAATCTCATAATCTCGCTCATCAAATTTGTCCTTCATTGTGTTAAAGATGTTCCGGTACTTCGTGATATTTTCAACAACTACTGACACCTTTATTTAAAAAAAAAGATAATACATTTCAGTGGTGGTGATAGTGATAAAAAAAGCTTTATATTGTAGTAGTAGTAGTAGTAGTATTAGTAGCGTATTAGTGGTAGTAGTAGGATATGGGTGTATGCAAGGAGTTATGAGAGCACTTATAACTCCATGATGTATGTAATATTACTAAAATAATACTCTCAGTAATAGCAACAGGGCAAGTTCACACATGAAAGTATAGAGGTAGATTTCTAAAATTGTAAATGGCCGATGTGATTAATGACATCAACAATAGGATACCTACACCTTAAATGTAATTGCAGTATTGCAATACAAATAAAACAGAGAGATGAAGGAACATAACATTATCTAGGGAAAAAAATCGACAAGAAGACAGAAAGAAAAATAAGAACGAATAACTTTACCTGATCCCAGTCGTATCTTTGTAGTGTAAGGATTATGGCTTCGACAACTTGGATGCTTGGTGGAATGGTACGAAGGAAAGTTGGATAGATGGATTTGTCCGATACTGGGTTTTCATCACAAACCTGATAGCAGTCAAAGAAATGCGTTCAATTTTATTATAATGCTCTCAAGTATATTCAATGTTTTGACCCAAGTACATGCAAACACAGTTTATGAAGTCAAATATTGATGAAAGAATACAAAAATTAGGTTTTCTGAGTACGACCTTTAAAAAATCTATTCTTTTTATATCAATATTTGTCTTCAAACATTTTTTTTCTTCGAGGGGGGAATCTTCGCAGAAGTATGTCTTAAATGACATCCTCTTTCACATTATGATACAATTTAAGTGAAACTTTGCCATCAAATTGTTGGATAATTTGGGGCTCCCAACACTTTAAGAGGGGCTTTAGTTTAAGAGAGAAGAGTGGAAGAAGGCAATACTTACATAGTCGATCATGGGGATGTTTAGAGCAGAGGCAAGACGACCTTCATAGGTACAACCACAACCCGGTCCAATAACACCAACAAAGCCTCGTTTCCACCAATCACTTACGGCATGCATTCCAATGTTAATATCACAGTGGGTGTCAACCCATTCAAACTGAACGTCAAATCCTTAAAATATAAATTTAACAAAATCATCAATGTACCATTGGATTAATTTACATGTAGACTAGCGTCTGTAAATTTCTGAAAATCTGAAATTTCTCAAAATCGTTGCCACCCTTAAATATTGTGCATTAGGAACTAGACCTAGAAAGGTATGATGGGGTCACTTTGTATTTGGGCATGCTGGATTTAACAAAAAATATGCATCAAATAACAGTAACAAAAACAGTCATGAATGAATACATTTTGTTCATCCTTACCTAGATCTAGGCTATTTTGTTTAAGTCTCAAATATTATAAATTTTGCAAGGAAACTTTTCCAAATTACTGTTTGAAATCAACTGCCCGGATAAAGATTTAAATCTTGTATTTTTGTATTTGCTTGTAGACAATGTCTAGATAAAAAAAAAAGTAAAAATGATAGAATTCTAGATAATCAACTGTCCGGACATTTGATTTAAAATAAAGAAACTAGTAATTTAAAGAAGTTTACATGCAATATTTCAGAAATCTTTTAAGGATTATGTTTAAAAATATCATAAAGGACAAATAGTTATGAGGATTAGGTAGTATGCTACTACTAGGTTTAGACCTAGTACTTGATTCAAACTTGACCAAGTTGATGCAAACTTTTTTTTAATCCAAAGCAAAGGCAAATAGTCTATGACTTCAAATTGTGTTAAGCGCTTTGACGCGCGACACAATTTAATACATTCAGTCTAGATCTAGGTCTAGAATACATCCTTTCATTTCAAATCAATGCTACAATCATCTCCATATAATCATCTCTAAAAGATTGTATATTTTCGCTTTGAGATTTCCCTTTGTAATACTAGTTGCCCTTTTTGGTCGGTGCCCCCCCCCCCCCCACCCCCCCCCCCTCCCACTTTGGATGTCGCTCAAAAAGCCCCTGTACAACACAGTCACCATGGTCTCAAGAAGAAGAGAATAAAACAAGGAAAAGGACTCACCATTTAGAATGTTAGAATCTTGGTTGGCCAATGATATTGCTAATGGTAAAGCACCAAGAGCGGGAAAGCCCAGTGTTCCTTGGTCTCCGTCTGCGGTCGTCCATTCTGCCAGTAATCCAACATGAATCTTGGTTCTTCCACGATCTTCGTTGATGATGGTTGGATTGAAGTCCAATCTCGCTGTCACTATCGTGATCGTAAAGGCGACCACGAATAGGAACAGGTGTCGTACATGCGCCATAATGCACGCGCGCGTTGGACAATTTTGTTAAAAGATGCACGAAGTGTCTTTCTTTTTATTCTGATCCCGCTGTTACCCTAAATATTTATCCCTGCATCCATGGCTGGCTTAAGTTTCTTTCCCCTGTATTTTGTGTTGTTTTGAGACGTAGACTAAGGGCAAAATATAGCGCGCGCTTATGAAGTATAATGTTCATAGTTTGCACTACGCGCATTCACTTAATGCGCGGTGCCATGGGTACTAATAGCGTTCAACGAACTCAATACAAACAATTAAACCGTCTGCGCACTTTACTTGACAATGCAATGCGCTAATATCTTTTGTTAACGCAAGCGCATTTTAACAATGGTCAGGAAATGACATCATCTGAATCTAGGGAAAATCTTTTCCACGAGATCAGATAATTTGGAAATGTTTTTTTGCCAGAGCTAATAACCTTAACTAGCTGCGGTTTGTATTGAATAATCGATTTTATTTACCTAGTCTATATTTTAAAAAACATAGTGGGCAACATAATTTCGGAAGGATCAAAGTCGGAACTGCTCAGCTGGGCCATTGCAGCACAGCTATTAAACCGAGAGCTTCTACAAATAGGGTAGAGGTTATTTATGTATGGTTTAGAAATTAATACTTCTAGAATGAGGTTGCCCCTGCATTATTTTAAACAAAAATATTGCAGACTTTCTGTGTAAAAGGCCAGATAGCCACTAAATCGGAACGGTATTCGAAGACTATTTTTCTCACGATAATATTGGAGATGATTTTATTGGTATTTTTTAGTTTTATCAGACTATAAATCAGTAACCTTAAACAAGACGATTTCACACAGTTATTTCTCATGATCATATGCCTTATGCACTCGTAGTCGGAAAGAAAAGGAAGTGTCCTTTTTCAATCTCGATTTGAAATTTTTCTATTTGTACTAATGAAAACACTTTAATTTTTAAGTATTTTTAAGTCACATTAATATAAAACTGAGGCAGTAAAACTAATTTCAATGTGCCTTACCAATCACGCATTATGCTTGTTCAGTCAAACGTCAGTTATCCTTAGAATATTATATATAATATATATGAATGATTATATCAGAATATTACCTTTTATAATAGTAATAGTAATAAACAATTCCCGATTCATTTCCTCTTGTTTCTTTGTCAAAACCAGAATAAGTCAAATTAAGCAGTTTATGACTCTGCCACTGCAGATAATTGGAAATCCGATTCATGAGTTATTTATTTATTGATCATGTTCTTATATCTTCGTGAAAGAAGAGAGAATGAGCTTTCTAATGAACGGCTGAAAATTGTGGAATTAGTAAGTATATCATCATTAATCTTATGTTTCCTTTTTCAGAGACGCCCTGTAGGGATATAGTGTGTCTATTAAGGGTGCACAATTCGAAAAATGTAATTTTTTTCCTTGCTCTGTTAAGTAGTTTCATTATGCTTTTGCCAAATCTCTAACAAAAGATCAAAATGCATATAGACTAGCACTTTTAAATTTATATTTAAAAGAATCTCAAATGGTCAGTTGCTGTGAGGGACTCCCCATCGTATTTGTGTTTTTTCACAACTATTTCGAGAGTTGAAGACGCTGAAAACAGTTATGTAACGGGTTTTTTTTTTGTCAACTGTGCTTACCTATCCTATGCTACGTGCAATCCAAACAAAAAAATCATGCAATGGCATCATTCTCTACTTCAAAACGAAAATTATTACCCCGTTCGCCATAATCCCTGGATATGCCACTGTGTAAGATAGCCCACGTCAATATATAAAAAGAGATTTATTGCAGACAGTCTTTTCAATGAGTTTCCATAGAAATCCCTTAAAAGTCGACACTGACAATAGATTACCTTTCAAAATGATTTAAGTTCATTTGTATTGTCTGATGGCCTGTAGGATCGGGGTCTATTTGCATAATATTACTCTATTTTTCATAAATGAATGAACTAACCGAGACCAAAGTCCAAAGACTAGACAATTCATTGAGCGAAATACATGTAAACAAGACACTTACTCGCAACGATCATTCCAACGAAGAATTGTCAATCCAATACAACCATTAGCATGGCAGCTTCGGGTGATACGTCAGTCAACGATTTGAAAGACAAGGTTTTTGTACGTCTAGATGATGTGAGGAAGTTCATCAAGGAGGCTATAGAGTTATCTGGATTAAGGACCAGTTATGCTGAATTACAAGCTCAAGTAATCGTAGACGCAGACTGCAAAGGAAAAACTTCGCACGGGCTTGGATTACTTCGTAAGTTCTAATACAATCTGCAACAAAAAAAGAAAGTGAACACTCTTTATTATTCTAAATGTTCATATAAACCGTTAATAATATATAATAATATTTGTATCAAATTAAAGGAAAATTACTACTCTACTAATATAAATTAAGATCAAGTTTTGAACTTTCACGCTTGGATGGGTACAATCATTTAACCCTTAGAAGATCTAAATAAGAAAATTGCGAAATTGAAGCAAGTTGTCGCTCAAAATGTTAATGATCAAACGGATCTGAAGATATTCTTGTTCAGCAATGTAAACAAAGAATGAGAAACAATGAGGAGGATTGTGCTCCTGATGTCACCTGCAATCTCAGGACTGCTGCATGGTTCTGACAAGCATGGTCAATATAATTATGACTCTCCTTTCATGTTTGTCGTGATTGGTTGGATCGGTCGAGATAATTTGACGTCAAGTGTCAATAGTCAAGTGTTTATGATTTTGTTTGTATACCCAGACGTTATTTGTCCAGACAGGTTATTTATCCGGACAGTTGATTTAAGTAGATGATTTGAAGAAGGGTAGGGTCTTCATGCAATATTTCATGAATCGTTTTGGACTTAGTTTAGAAAATCATATATTATAAAGGATGAATATTTATGATTGTTGGAAGTATTTGATGCATACATAAAAAGGCAAATGTGTTATTTTTGTTAAAGATAAACTTGAGTTCTGGTAAAAAAAAGAAAATGAATTCTCACAGAATCAAGCGAAACTTACACTGAATGTTCAAGATTAAAAATAAATGTCATGTGCCAAACAATTTTGGAAGAAAATCTGGCTGAGTAAAGAGCAAAGAAAGATAAGGAAACCAAGGTATAGTAGCCCCGACACCATTTGTGTAGTCCCATATACATCTTTCTGTGTACAGTGCTTGTTACCGTACCAAGACTGGGCCAAATTTATTATGATTTTGATGACTCCAGAACCTTGCAGTACACACCAATACTTACATGCTACATGATCAACTTTTCTGATCCATTCTACACCTTTTCTTTCACAATGCAATAGCATTACCAGAACTCATTCTTATCTTTAAGCGTCCGGACTCCGGACACAGTCACAACTTCCGATTAATATTATAGCTCACATGATATTGAGTGATTGATGCGTGTCCGTTGATTACCTTAAAGGGGTTAACTCGTTGGGTAATCTATGTACAAACAATTATGATGTTGACAATGTGCTATTCAATTACAATTATCTTTATGTCCTAGATATGATATTACTTAATATCTCAGAGGGCAGTATATTGGACTCTGAACCCGTGATACTTCATGAAACTGTTGGATCAGCATGGATAGACAGACAGGGATGTCTAGGGGCAGTCGTAGGATCCTTTGCTATTAAGAAAGCCATAGAGAAAGCAGCTCAAAATGGCATCGGATGGGTAACAGCAAAAGGTGCGTCATCAAGATCGTTTTAACAAAAGGTGTCGTATCTTATGAATACAGGCATTTAAAAGATGCCAGACCCAAGTGTAAAAGATGAACTCTCACCTTTTAAGGTTTGTTCAGATATGGCGAGATAAACCGCCGTGTATATGTAGAATGAATGGCAACTGCGCGCAACAAAAGAATTGCGCGTATAGGAAATGTGTAGCGTTTTACATTTTACGTCATCGTAAAAACAAAAAACGCCGCGGTTTTTTGACAAGTCATATGAGATTTTATAATATGGTGGCAAAACAGTACCATGTTTGAATACGATATCCCCAGTCCCTAATTCTTTGCTCCCGAATGATGCGAGCGCACAAATTGTTTTCCGACACTTTTTGTGGTAAAAATTATAGGAACTACCTCTTTAAAACCATCCTGTCTGAAAACGGGACTATTCAGTCATGACATGTGTCCAGGGGCGGCGATTCCGGGGGGACAGGGGAGGAGGGAAACAAATTTTTTTTTTAGGGGGGATCGTCCCGTCCCCCCTGAAAATTTGAAAAAGTGCCCCCCAAAAATGTGTAGCAAATACTGACTGAAGACTGCAATACACTTTTAGGCTCTGGAGGGCCCAAGAGTGCAGCGTTTAGACAAATACAAATGCAAAAATCTTCTTACTCGGTAGCTACGCTCCCTCGCATCATACCCTTAAAAAAAACTATATTGCTTGTTTTCATACTATAGTTTTGCTAAGGAATGTAACTTTTTAATACAACACAACTTCAAAAACCTGTGAGGGTGTAGTCATTTCCGTCACCTTCACCCCACTCGTTCACTATGCTCCCTCGCACTTGCGTACTGATAGGGGGAGCAGTTCCCCCCACCAAAACAATTAAAACGTGGTTTATTTCTAATTCGATACCAGTGATTTACATCTTTTGCTGAAATGGCATGATATTCCCCCTAAGCTTCCGGGGGCTCTGCCCCCTGGATCCCACCAAGGGCCTTAAGGTGGGCTCTGGTTGCTCATCTGACCGTAATTAAATGCCTAAAAAACCATGAGCTTCCGGGGGCTCTGCCCCCTGGACCCCACCAAGGGCCCTCAGGCGGCCCCTGGATGCTCATCTAATCGTAATTTTAATGCCTAAAACCCCTGAACTTCTTGGGGCTCCGTTCCCTGGACCCCACTCAAATTAGTGACCTGTAATATGCCAGTGTCACAAATAAGGTATCAAAATATGCTCAATGACCGTAATTAAATGCCTAAAACCCCTGAGCTTCCGCCGGCTTCGCCCCCTGGATGGTCATCTGACCCTAAATAAATGCCTAAAATCCCCGAGCTTCACGGGGCTCCGCCCCTAGACCTCGGCCGGGGCTTTGCCTCTGGACCCTCACGTCAACTTACGCTTCAGTTGTTTTTCTCGCTTTGTTCTACTCTACCTGATCGTAAATACTTTTAATACCCCCCCCCCCCCCCAACGTTTTTGCTCATTATGCCACTGCTCCCTCGTCCCTCGTATTTCATCCCCCCGGTCAGAAAAAGAAATCGCCGCCCCTGCATGTGATAACGTCAATCAATAACATTATTATTGCCTAAATGATCATTGTTTCTTTGATCAGGTTCTCATCATCTTGGGTCTCTGGAATGGTTTTCTATGCAAGCATCTCAACAAGGTATGATTGTAAGTACTCTCTTATCAGCATGTCAAACATCTTCGCTACTTTATTTTAGATGCTACTTTGTAAAAAAAATGGTATTCTTTCATAACACGTTCTTGAATAGAACTAAACTGATAAATATTATCTTTACATTATTAGGCTTATAGTCATCAAAAAATGAATGAGTATAAACTTGTAAATCCTCTAAACCAAGATTTCGTTAAGCACGGAATTTACCCTGGTTCACCCGCTACTGTAAAAAAAAAATGGTTCTAGGACACCTACCCCTTGGACATCCACCCCCGGATACACAGCCCCCTGTCAAGTACCACCTAGGACAACTACCCCCTATGGCAACCACCCTCTAGGTCGACTACCCCCCCCCCCGGGACAACAACCCATCGGACAACTTCCCCCAGACAACTACCCCCACGCACAACTAACCCCCGGACAACTACCCCCCCCCCCCCGGACAACTACTCCCGGACATCTACCCCCTACGACAACCATCCTCTAGGACAACTACCCCCGGGACAACTATTTATCCCTCGGGGTTGTAGTCTGAGGGTAGTTGTCCGGGGGTAGTTGTCCGGGGATAGTTGTCCTATGGGGTAGTTGTCCGGGGTAGTTGTCCTAGGGGGTAGTTGTCCGAGGGGGTATGTTGATAAACCATACAATTCAATTGTGGTGTTGTGGCAGATTACCATAATTATTATAACAACATTAATAGTAAAAATAGTACGTTTATTAAGAATTCCCCCTAGCACATAGTGTGCAATTTTTTTATTGAAATACTTATAATTATATTTCCAGGGTCTATGTATGTCTAATACATGGCCTGCTTCCGTCGTCCCTGGCTCTAAACAGCGTGTCTTAGGAACCAACCCGATTTGTCTAGCTGCAGCGGGTCTGGACGGAGACTATCTTCTATTTGATTCAGCGTTAACAGTCACCGCAATGCGAAAGGTTAGTCTTTGCTTTCAAACTGCTATTCATATCAGCTGAGAGAACAGAGAACATTCATTTTGTATAATACGTGCAATCATACGACTAAAAAGGGTAGTGCTTCTTGAAACGGTGGGTTTAATCCGTTCGTATGGTTTTAACATGACTAAAATGCAACTTGAATTTATCATGGTATAGTGGTTCATTCATTGACTCTCAGTTCAAAGGTTCATGGTTCAAATCCCAGCCTTACACTAACGTCCTTTCCACCCAGGTGTAGATGGATACCCTATAGAGTATCATTTTTGCTACTCGGCTTTGACCCGGGTAATACTTTTGAGGCGCCAGTGAGCGTCACGGCACGGCATGAGTGTTATAGGCCTACAAGAAACCACCCGTATTATCATGATTGTAAAATTCAAAATAAAATTCAAATTCGAAACACAGTCATGATCCCTATAAATGGTTCTGAGTTCCACGCAACCCATTAAGAAACTCAAGAAGGATTGATCGACATGATCTATATACCAATCACAAGAACATTTTAGATGCGTCTTTCACTGGCTTTATGTTAAACAATTAAAGTATGATGTTTCACGTCATGAAGTGATACGGAAAGGGATTTAATGCTGAAAATTACATGATAAATCAATGAAATATATAACAAATTATGCACATTTGTATTTGTTTGAGTTTAGGTTCAAGAGAAGACAAGAAGTGGAGATGGTTCTGTCCCCGAGGGATGGGGCGTGGATCAGAACGGTCAACCAACTACGGATGGCGCTAGTATTATGAACAATGGAGCCCTCCTGCCTCTAGGTGGAATAAGTCCATTAACAGGTATTATAAGATGATGACGTAGATCCTAATCAAATGATTGGTTGAAAGCGTACACGTGACCAGGCATTTATTTTGCCTAACGCGTAATTTGCGTAATGACCGGTCATTAGTGAAATCATGTCGTAAAACAAATCAACCATAATCTTATAAAACAATTAATACACAACATTTTATTCGGGCCTTAGTAAAATTACCCACACTCGGTACCTTCAAAACAGTCCAAACACCCTCAGGCGTGTTAGACTGTTCCAAAGGTACCTCGTGTGAGTAATTCTCACTAATGCCCTCATTGCTGTGTATTATTTGTATATCAACTACGTATCATATAATGTCTTACTCAATTTTTTTCTTGAATAAAACAGTTCAGGGCCCCGTTGCACAAAACTTACCGTTGAGGGTAACATTGCCATCAATAGAAATTACCATGGAAACCTGGATTTTGATTGGCTGTTGAGCCTTGTTACCATGGTAGTTGCCATTGATGGCAAAGTTACCATCAATGGTAAGTTGTATGCAACGGGGCCCTGAAGACAGTATTCATCTTCAAAATGACTTGCTCGCCTCGCTCACTCGCACTATTTAGTTTATGAATTGATGGGTGTGGAATTATGGAAGCGTGGGTTCATTTGAGCCACAGCTGCTAAAGTATATGCATGATATACATTTAGTTCGTGCTAGGATTTTTTTTAAAACATCATAGAACTATAGTTTTGTACTAAATTTTCGATTTTGTATACACATGCAGCTCTAAATTGCTGTCAATACATGTAATCATATACAAAGAGTGTAAAACTTAAGTGAGACAAGAATGATTTTGTTTTGCTCTTTGAATAAGTTGTTTAATAAACACATTGTATCAATTAATACTCGTTGTACTATGCATCAAATACAACCCAACGAAAGTCATTGACATAAAAGTATCAAATTCAATACTACCCCCTTCCTCCTCCCCCCTGATATGAAGGTATGAGCTGTTTTACCCCTGTTAATCAATGATTACTATTGTTTACCAAGGAAAGCCTCATCAACTTCAATGCTGTTCTTCCTGAAGGCCCTGCTTTTTGTACATTTCTTTAATCTCTTTCTCTCTCTCTCTCTCTCTTCCCCTCTCTCTCTCTCTCTCCCTCTCTCTCCCTCACTCTCCCCCTCTCTCTCTGTCTCATTCTTATTCTCTTGGTCTTAGGTGGTCACAAGGGTTTTGGTCTCATCCTGTTAGTCGAAGTACTAACCAGTGTTCTAGCTGGATCTACCTTTTCTTCAGATATCGGCAAGAAGGATGCCGAGTCAGGAGTGTTCGTTGGCAAAGATTTTGTGAGTAATCTACGACAGAATGTTTATAGGCCTAGCCTTTAAAGGTACTATGTCCCATTTGCAGGCCAAACAAATGAAAAGGTTAAATTCCAATGGCATTTGAAAGATAATACCAATTTAGAACTCCCCTTAAAAAAGGGGGGCTTGAAAATGTCTTTAAGTGGGAAAATAACGACTATTAGTTGTCAAATCGACTTAGGAGCTATAGAGCCAATAAGTAATAGTCTTGATTTTCAGACCATTGTACCGCATGGTCGTACGTTTCATGCTGTGCAAAGATTCAATCAGATTAATTCTGGCCATTACAAGAAGTGGGTTATTGATGTAGACAAATCCTTTACAGCTCATTTTATGTATGTTATTACCAAAGAAGAAAAAAAAGCCAGTCAGTCACTCAATAGTGTCTGACAGTGAAGTCTAGCAAGTAAACAGGTTTCCTTGAATAATTTGAATATTAGGACACTGCTAACGTTTAAATTTCACAAATAGGACATACATGACATATTCATAATTCCTGCAAAGTTCTACAGAATTCGAGGTTGGCTGCAAGAGGGACATTGTACCTTTAAAGCTTATAGTAGTTTACAGCAGGGATTAGACTGCCCTGCAAGGTCACTGGACAGGTGGTTATCTCATCAGCTCAGCTCTCAGTTAACATAAGAAAAAGAGGATCATGGGGGACCAATGGTCACCGATTAGGCATTGTTTGTTATATAGAGGGCGCAAGTAGCTACAAGTACTGCAGTGGGCCTTTAATAGACAAGGCCTCATGTCTGATAGACGCCGAGCGACTAAAAAGAGCCTAATCGCGAAAACCCGAGTGAACGGCAGAGCGAGTTGCCCAGCCAACGCCACCGGTCACCCGATCGATCGCGCGTTCAACCTCCGGGTCTCTAGATTCATCTCAGCCGCTGATTGGGGTGGAAAATAGACAGAGTCACGAGGCTAATATAGGCCCTAAAATTAATTAACTCAAACACGTAGATTCCTTTTCCGTGACGGCTTCATCCGTTCAATGAATGATGTATTACCCTTTCAACAAGTTTTGACAATCAATGATACAAGGAAAATATCAAATAAAAAGCATATTCCAGGGAAGAAGAAAAAAAAGCAATCTTATTCTACTTTTGCAAACACATGCTGGAGTACATAATTTTGTTAATGAAATAGGTCTCTCAGTGCCTTATGGCTCTATCGGGTGATTTTGTTAGTGATGCTTTCAAACACGTTGGTGGCAAATGTGCAGAGGAAGTATTGTGTAAAAACTGCGGGGAACATTATGATGTAAAGTGGACAGGTTCATTACAAAGATCCGCATGACAAAATGATCAAATTATGATCATATTGTTCACAATTCACGGCTCTTTTCTTTTTTTAGTTTGAAATGTAAGGGCACGTATATTAAAAATGAAGGAAAGTTTTTAAAAAATTTAAAAAAAAAAGGGTTTGTTTGCATGCCAATGTCACATTTACAGGCCTTTGTGACATTTAAGGAAAATGTTTAGATAAAAGAAATTCAGGGCAAATAATTCCTTATTTCTTGTTTGTGGAAAACGCAAGTTTATAGTAGTAATTTACATCAATTGAAGGAGGCAAATTTTATTGCGAAACTTCAATATTTTACTTTTTACTTTGTACTGTACACTATGATCGGTGCCGTATCCACCAAAAGGAAGAGTGGGGGTACGCCTGTTCTCCGTGCAAAGGTCCATGTATAAAAAAAAAAAATTGTAAACGGATGTACAGCTATTAAGAGGCTACCCCCTCCTTGCTCTTTCTGGATACGCCAATGATGAAGGTATGAAACATGTTTGTACAGGGACAGACGTTCATTGCTATAGACCCAAGTCATTTCGGTGGCGGATTCTCGGACAGACTTCAATTTCTACTGGATTATTGCCGACATCTAGAACCTGTAAGTAACTAATACCATGTACAATTTGGAATGTTATGATCATTATTATTATTATTATTAGTAGTAGTAGTAGTATTAGTAGTAGTAGCAGACGTACCGTAGTAGTAGTAAAAGTAGTATTATAAGAAGTAGTAGTAGTAGTAGTAGTAGTAGTAGTAGTAGTAATAGTAGTAGTAGTAGTAGTAGTAGTAGTAGTAATAGTAGTAGTAGTAGTAGTAATAGTAGTAGTAATAGTAGTAGTGGTAGTAGTTCTAGTAGTAGTAGTAATAATAGTATTAGTAGTAGTAGTAGTATTAGCAGTAGTAGTAGTAGTAATAGTAGTAGTAGTAGTAGTAGTAGTAGTAGTAGTAGTAGAAAGAGTAGTAGGAGGATTGTAGTAAGTAGTAGTAGTATTATCATCGTCATCATCATCATTCATGTTTATATTGTACATGTTTTCATGTGAATGCAGGGCTCTCTTGGAGAGCAGGTCCAGAAATGGACTTGAAATGAGACAACCCTGTTGAAGTACAACCATAACAAATAAACAAATACAAATTAATTCATCATCGTCATCATCATCATCATACTTATTATTATTTATATTACTACTATTATTATCATTATTGATCCTTGATTGTTATAAAATGGTAGACTACAATGGATCCTGCTTATGTATATGTCGTCTTTGATGGATACACGCGTTATGAAAATTAATGCCAACTTCTCATTTTGCCAGATTTAAGGTTGATGCAAATATTCACGCATTCGTTTCAATGCTATAAATCAATTAAAAGGAAATAACATTGACAAAAAACGTTTTTATAAAATCAACTTACACCATTTGAACCAAATTAAGGGTTTTAAAGGTAAAGTATCGTTCCTTTAAACCAAAAAATAGTCCGTTCTCTACCTCGCACCATAATTATATTTTCGAGACAGTATACACTGGATGAACATCACTTTTTCTCAATTGACAAATAGATGAGATTGATTTCTATCGCGTGATAAAGAGATTCGAAGTTTGAAGTTTGAAAGTTTACAAATGTGTAATCGTGTGTTATAGAGTCACAGTAGAAACGTTGTCTAGGCCTATTTGATAATTCGAAAGAAATGTCAATATTTCAAGCTGTACATTTACTATTGATTAAGATATTATAGTTTGCTTGTCTTTTTGACGTTCAGAGTTTAAGTGGAGCATTATTATATCAACATCGGTTGGTTTATAAGACTGATGAGTTTGATTAAATTGACAGGTTGACGAATCAAATCCTGTCAAAATGCCTGGTGATAGAGGGCGTCTTAACTCTCAACGTGCACATGAAGACGGTGGTTTGTGGTATTCAGAACAACTCATTCATCAAATGGTAATTATATCATTTTTATTGTCTCACCTGAGTAGCAAAAAGCGAGACAAAGGCGCCACCCAGAGGCGCCGCTTTTCCGGTGACGGCGGCGGCGGCGGTGACGGCGTCAACATCAAAAACTTAACCTAAAAAGAGTTTGAATTTTTGATATAATTTTGAAAGTATACGTTTTCAGTCAATTAAACTTGAACTTTAGGGTTATCAAGTATCCCAAATCATGTGAGTAGAATTTCAGGTCACAAAGTTAAGGTCAAAGGTCGTTTCAGGTCAACAGACTTGGAGTATGTTGTGGCATCATCATCAAGATTTTGAATTTTTAGCATATTTTCAAAATTATTTGTTCAAATTCCATGAAACTTGTACCCAAGGGCTATCAAGTATCACAAATCTTATGTCACAAATTCCAGGTCACAAAGTCAAAGGTCATTTTAGGTCAGTAGACTTGGATTATGTTTTCAGAACTTAATATGAGAATTAATGAATCAATTTTTTTTAATTAATTTGTTCATATTTTATTCAAGTTATCGATCTTGGCACGAATAATGGTAAATAATTATTCTGATGATTTTTAGTCAATATTCACTTCAAAATGCTAATTATATTCAGAGGATTTCATTTTGTGGGGCCTGCTAATGGGCCACCCTGCCTATAAATAATGTTCCAACCTCAATTTTTCATCATATCGAATTGCGTAATGCAGGCGAGACCGCCGAGAGCGTTTCCCTTGTTTTAATTCCATACAGAATACAGTAATGAAGTACTTCACATTATTGGCCAGTTTATCAAGACCTGTTTATATATATATATATATATATATATATATATAAGATACACGACAGGGTCATCAATGTGGCCTTGAAGGTATGTTTATCAAGACATGTGTATAATAAGACGTGTTGTGTTCTGCTGGCATTATTATGCATACAAAAATAGAAAATGAAGAATTTGCTTTATCCCTGTGTCAACATTATGCGATGTTTTTCAGAATAGTCTATAGATAACGTCAGTCAGGCGCTGATCCAGGATTTCTTAGGGGGGGGGCCGAATCTAAAATTATGCGAGCAAAATATTGGTACGTAATGGTGACCAGCAGTGGCGAAATGAGCAAAAATGTTTAGGGAGGGGCAGAAACAAAATCCGCATCACCCCGCTCTTACATGCAGGCCCCGCTGAACGTTTTTCGAAGTGGGTGGGGGGAGGCTAAATTATTTACGATCAGGTAGAGCGTAGCATCAATTGGCGTGGGGTCTAGGGGCAAAGCCCCGCCGTGGGTCAAGGGGCGGAGCCTCCGGAAGCTCAGGGGGTATGGGTATTTAATTACGGTCAGATGAGCATATTTTGATACGTTATTCATGATACTGGCAGGTCACTAATTGGCATGGGGTCCAGGGGGCTGAGCCCCTGGAGCTCAGGTGTTTTAGGCATTAAATTACCGTCAAATGAGCATCTAGGGCACACCTTAGGGCCCTAGGTGGGGTCCCTGAAGCTCAGGGGTTCAGGCAAGAAATTACGGTCAGATGAGCGGGCTCGCCTTAGGGCCATCGGTTGGGTTCAGGGGGCAGAGCCCCCGGAAGCTCTTGGGTTATAGGCGTTTAATAACGGTAAGATGAGCATATTTTGATACCTTATTTGTAACACAGGCAGGACACTAATTTGCGTGGGGTCCAGGGGCGGATCCCCCAAAAGCTCAGGGGTTTTAGGCATTTCATGACGGTCAGATGAACATATTTTTATACTTTATTTGTAACACAGGCAGGACACTAATTGGTGCGAGGTCCAGGGGGGCGGAGCCCCCAAAAGCTCAGGCGTTTTAGAAAATAAATTACGGTCAGATGAGCATCTAGGGGCTCGCCTTAGGGCCCTTGATGGAATCGCGAGGGCAGCGCCCCTGGAAACTCAAGAGTTTTAGGCATTTAATCACGGTCAGATGATCATATTTTGATACCTCATTATTTTGTGACACTGACAAATTACTATTCTTTCTTTCTTTCTCTCTTTCTTTCTATTTCTGTTTAACGTAATTTTTTCAAAAAAATGGGGGGGGGGGAGCTCAAGGCCCCGAGCCCGCCGTTCTGAAGGCTCTGACTTGTAGGCCTCTAAATAAGCATATTTCTTGCCTGACTGTAAATTTAGGAATTTGTCATTTTCCAACAAACGCAGTATAATCTTCTAAAAGGTGAAGACAAATCTCGGAAAATTACGTCATTTCAGCAACATTTGTAAATTACCGGTATCGAATTTTCTTTGGGGGGAGCAAATGCCCCCCCCCCCGATCTTCCTGGGGGGGGCAACAGCCTGTCGGGCGAAGCCCGCTCCCCCCCCCCCCCCCCCCCCCCAGGATCCGGGCCTGATTTGGTGTGTAAATGCAGTTACGCTGAGTTATAAAACCCCTCCTTTGTCTAAACCTTTAAATTGAACAAAATGGCATATTATCTTCGATTGTGACAGGATCACGTGTTCTAACGATGCAGACTGATTACAATTGTGAAAATGTGGATTTTAAGTTCCCCAGCGGGCAAATTTGTTTGGCCGAATGTATGAAAAACAAGTAATCGTGCACTTTTCTTTAAAAGGTGTTTGCTAATTATATGTATAAGTTCGGCCCATTTTTGATATTTTTCCTCTTAGAGTGTGTGAAGAGTGACTATTTCGAAGTCTCCTTTTGTGTCAGCGTAATTATGCTGATAATAATATGTTTCTGTTTAGTAAAATATATCTTCCCATATATATATAGGCGTACATAATTATACAGAATGGCAGACGTCACTCATTATTAAATCACTTACGTTAACTCATTATCGTAGAAAAGTTTAATTTGTCACTAAATTAACATACTAGACAAGTTATAGAAAATACCAAGAGACCGCCTTACTGCACGTACATGTCTGATATGAGGCCGTAAATACTGGCAATTTCAAAATTGAAGAGGGGGAGGGGGGGAGGGCTACCGCCACCTTTCACGCCCATGCCCATCCATCTTCCCTTCTCAGCCAAGACAAAAAAAGGAAATAAGTATTTTCCTTGTTTCTTTTGAATTTCTGAATGATTTTGGAAAAGTTTTCGATTTCATATTTCTAAAACACATTTGTGGAGTATTTTCAAAGGTAGAAGTTTTATTCGAATGTTGAACACGACCCTATTTGCTATGACCTAGATTGAAACGTGCGAACATGGCAATGACGTATTGTTTATTCCAAACATGATTTCTATGAGACTCACAGTAGGATATTAAAATTACACGTGAGAATGAGATGATTTTTCAAAATAATTTGCGACAATATGACCCAAATAGTAATAATATTCAACGCATAAAGATGTATGAGGTTGACCTCCAAACACCACGAGCCTAGTTCATGAAACGTGTAAGCTGGCTTTAATAATTGTATTTCATTGGCTGTTAGAGAATAACGTCATTGGGTTTTGGCACTAATGAAACAGGGACCTATATATAGCGTGGATGGGATTCCCAAGGATTGCGCAATATGCCAGGAAGGATCAATTTTATAACCCAACTATTGCACTCGATAACAGTTCTGAGCAACTTACGCTACTTAGTATTGCAACATCACATCACATTTTGTTTTTCATGATTTGCCTAGGAGCGGAAACAAGTATTGTAGCTGCATTATACTCGAACATTAGAATTGCCAATAAACAAATAACAGCCCAAAGTGTGAAGAATCTCAAAGAGAAATTGGTCTGTGCAGTTTGCAAGAATACTCTCAAGAATCCGAAACTTCTTGCATGCTTTCATGCATTCTGTGTGGAGTGTTTGAAACAGGGTGATCAAATAGAAGTGTTTTCAGGTGAGCTGAAATTCCCAACTGCATGCAGCAAGGTAATGGATCTTCCAGAAGAAGGCGTGGCAGGATTGAAATGGAATCCACTGGTTTGCAGGCTACATAAAGTGCTAGAGGCAAAGAAAAACGCGAGCCAAATCATGTGTGATGCATGCGGCAACAGCAAGTCACCTTTGACAACCTACTGTCGAGACTGTTTAAGTTTCATCTGCGATTCATGTGCTTCTTACCATGGAAAAATGAAACTCTTGCTGAAGGACCACCATACAGTTCCCCTGGACAAGATTATCAATGGGACTTTCCAAATCAATTGGATGGAAGAGGGCTTGTGGAGAAAGGCGCACGAGTGTGGAGAGCATATCGGCGAGCTGCGGAGATTCTACTGCAGGACCTGCAAGAAACGTATCTGCAGGGACTGTATCGTTCTCGACCATACCAAACCTGACCATGACTGCACCACAATGCAGAAGTTGTTTCAGGAATCAAAGGAGAAGGTAAAAGATCGTTTGACGAGCTGCAAAGAAAAGGAGGAACATGTGAGCACCCTGTTAAATGATGTGGATGTACGAGAAATAAGAGCAAACCAGAACTTTCATATGATGAAAGAAAGAATTCAGGACCTAAAATCAACGGCTGTTGCAAATTTGAACAAAGTAGAGGAAGAACTTTTGCACAAGGTTGAAGTGTTGGAGGAAAAACTCAAAGACAAAGTGCAAGCTTTCAGAGATAACATGAACACAACAAAAGAAATTCTCACAAAGGCGCAATCAAAGGCTAAAGAGGTTGTTTCGGCAAAAGATGTTACTGACATCTTTAGAGGTCCCTTCGTACCTGAAGATGTTCTCAAAGAACTGGAAGAATTGATCGCGTCAGATGTCACTATGACAATATCTACGGATCTCATGGCTCTGAAATCTACCATGATAGAAGGGTCGAAGTTGCCAGAGCAATTGGCGCGCTTTGCTAAGCTGTCATTGCCGCATATTTGGCGAGAGACTCAGATGTTTCCAATTCCTGATGAAGACATTGTGAACATTTTCTGCGATGGAAACTCGATGTACGTTGCTTGCAAAAAGGGGATTTACAAGAAACTGTTGTCTCACGAAGCCAACCCGTCCACTTGGATGAAGCTTCATCATAATACAGGCATCAAACAGGTGGTAGATATGGCCATATCACTGAAGGACTTAACCTTCTCTTTCATTGCTGAAACCGATGCAGCTAGTATGCAACTCTTCACGTTGAAACTGAATGATTTTCCAACATCTCATGGACATGCCGCGGCCTCTTTGTCATCCGTTTCAACGGTCCCACCGTGTCCTCTGAACCCTAATGCAAGAATCACTGTTGATTCCCAGTCCCGCATCATTGTTGCCGATAACAAGCCTGTCATGCCATGTTTTATTCAGGCAACCTCAAGGTCCGAATCGGACAGCGAAACCAAGCGGAAACACACGACACCATCAGTGACAAATGTGAACACATCATCTGTCTCTCTGGTTGGAGGGGGTAACTCAAATAAGAGACCAGTGGCGGCGGATGGGGGTGGATTTACTTTTGGTCTGACACTGCCTCAACATCAGCTCGGCTTTGCTGGCATAAGTCCCATCTCTCAGACAGGTAAATAGTGAACCATTAAGTAAATTGATGTAATTGCTAATTTCAAACGATATAAAAACCTGTCACATTCCTCGTAATGGATGCAATTTTATGTCCCCCCCCCCCCCCCCGCCATAACTAGAGCTGAAGATTATACCTTCATATAAAGTGAAGACATTTTCATCTTTTACGTAAATAATCATAAAACAACTTTAACAAATGGATTAGATGTGTATTACGTTATGTGTACTACGTAATGTCGTTTAAATCATTTAATATATCAAGCTTTCGTCAAAGGTTATTCATTGAGATGCCCCAATATACTAATATATTTTGAGTACTGTTTTCGTATTCATTATGAATGATATCACAACATTTTGTAGCTGAATATTTTGATGAATTGAAGAACTAAATTGCATGAAATTATGAAAGTGTGCGGTATTTTCAAACAATGCTCTGTCATTCTTTCAGCTGTTACAATCAAGCCTTTTGTTTCAACTTGTTTTATTCTTACAGTATCTTCTTTCGACAGTGTCAAGTCTCCAAGCAAGGCAGAAAACGTAATCTCTCCATCGGCTTCGAAAGGAAAGGACACAAGACAGAGAATCACCAAAGAGGGGTCATCCATCTTCACATCATCCATGAAACTCTATAGGGGTAAACCTCGAAGCTCGCCTGCTTTCAGCTTTGGTGGTACACCTGTAAACCAAGGGTCTCAGTTATCTTCAGATAGTTTCAAGGTTCCACTAGATAAGGTTCGAAGTCTTGCAACCGCCAAGACAGGTCAGTTGGTCTTCCTTCGCTGGGATAAGAAAGCCGTCGTCATCACTGACAAAGACGGGGGAGTCCAGCATGAAATCAAGGAGCCTGGCAGGATGTACTTGTCCATCTCCTGCACAGAGAGTGACGCCCTCTTCGTCCTGTCCGCCTTCTGGGGCAGCCACATCGTCACGCTCGCCAAGCATTCCTTGCAAGATGGTGGTCCCCTCGAGTACATCATCGACGAACTCGACGTGTCAGCAGACTTCAAGGCAGATGAGTGGCCAGTCATTGGTAACTATGGAAACGACCTCGTGATCATGCATACGGGGGAGGTGATTCGTGTCTACTCGGCAGAAGATTGGGATATATTAGATGACGATAAGAAGGATGATGTGTAGGGTGATGAATTATGATTCCTTGTTTTGTTTTGGAGGCGAGTTGGCTCAGTCGGTAAAGCGTCCGTCTGTCGAGCCAAAGATCCCGGGTTCGACTCCCACCCAGGCGGATGACTGAAGCCTGCGTTGTGTGTTAACGTGCCCCTTCCCTTGTTCATAGACGCAGGTTATGTCAAGTGGAAAACACTCCGTCCCTCGGATAGGACGTTAAATGGAGGCCCCGTGTAGAGAAGAGTCACTACCTTTGCACGTTAAGAACCCACTGCACTATTCGTTTAAGAGTAGGGGGAAACCCCGGTTTAGTGGTCCACCTGCACACACCCCCAGTATAATACGATAATACTCTGTAAAGAGGTCAAAAGGAAGAAGAAGGAATATGGAAAAAAATTGTAATAAATACAATCATACATTTAAATATGTTGTTATCTCGATCCGTTTTACCTTCAACATTTCAGACATAATCGGTGACCGGTCACCGATTTTTACTTTACATACATTATCCATACACATTTCATTAGTATTGATTACGTTCAAATGCAACTTCTTTAAGCTAATCTGGCAATCATCGGAAGAGGTGATGTCTTTTTTCAAAGAACAAATAACATGTGTTTGTTTTTCTCGAACTTGAATATATATCATTCTACACTTTAAGGGTCTGTAAATAGAGCAAAGTAGCATCATGCGCCTTTCATGATAACAAAGTGATATCAATTACCATCCATTTTCTAAAAGTTTAATTGTCATGATAGTGAGAATGTGAATCCTTGTTATAATACATATATATCTTTATTTTAAAAGTTCTTTTGAAACATTGTAGTCATGACAATCTTTTCTAGGCACTGAATGTTACTATTATCATTTTCCTTTCATTTATTATTCATGATTCATTTAGAATAGCCCTCTTCGATACTGCATTAGTATGTCTATGCGGGCCATCACAAAGTCAAAACGTTGTACACGTACAACAGTGGCGGATCCAGGGGGTGGGGGCGCCCCCCCCCCCCCTGGCGCCCAAGGGGGGGGGGGGGTGTGCAGATTTTTAAATTTTCGAGGACCCCCTCCCCCAAAAAGTTGGGCCCCCTCCCCTAAGAAATCCTGGATCCGCGCCTGACGTACATGGTATTCACCCGATGAGGGGCGAGCTGCCCCAAGAGTTGCAAGCCAAAGTATTTCAACTGTCAAATATAGGCACTCAAATTAATTGTCACACATGATGTATTTGTGTAAGTCTTTCCTATATAAAAGGGTTTATAAATTCTGATTCTGCCGTTCCAAAATGGTTGCTCAATAATGTTGTAGTTACTATTATATTTGTATCAAGTTATCCTGCTCATGTCCATGCATCACAAATCTAAACTTTGTTTGTTGCAGAAATAAAGACTAACTGGACAAGCTTAACCCAATTACATTTCTCTTATCTAGTCTTTGTTCTTTTAATATTTTTTTGTATAGATCAATGGACGAAATAACGTGGTTAATAACATTTCAGCCTCCAAATGCACTGTAATTGTCAAATCTAAAATTTGAAGAAAGAAAAAGGAAACAAGAAGAAGATATTGCGCGGGGACAATATTCTGAACAAAAAGTCCCTGAAAAACTTTTTTTTTAAAACACACGTATTTGCACGTTTCTTATTATGCTTCCTATCGCGGGTCCATTGTTTATTACAAACAAGGAAATATACTTCAAAGAAGAAACATTTGTCACTGAAGGGGCTACATGATTTGACTGATGAAGAAAGACATAATATAATATGGCAGAATGAGATGCAAAGAGTACTGAGAGAGAAAGAGAGAGAGAGAGAGAGAGGGGGAGAGGGAGTGGTAGAAAGAGAGAGAGAGATATGGAGGGAGAGATAGATTTGTCTATCTTTCTATCTTTCTATCTATCTTCTTGTTATTTATTTTATCTATCGAAAGATCCATTTATCTATCTAAGTTTCTAATTAATCATAGTATCTATTTCCGGTGGAAGGCTAGACTGCGGAGGGAAGCTGGAAGAGGGGGGGGGGCAGTGGGTTAGATTGAGCAGAGCGGCAAATTGCTGTTTGGTCTACACCCATGCAGTCCGTCTACTATCCATATGGCCTAATAATCATTTCGTATGTTACTATTTGGTCTAATAACCATTACGCCTACTAACACTTATTCCAATAACCGTTTAGTAATTTTCCGCTGGCTAAGACAAGTGTTCATTGTATCTATACACCAATTGATTTGATATCAATTGGTCTATAACAAATTTAGCATTTCGTTTTGATTTACAAATGATGCTGAAATGACATGATTTTCCGGTATTTTTTCTCAATTTTTTGGTAAATCATACCTTTTTATGCGTTGCTGGCAAATTAAAAATTCCCAAAGTTATAGTCGGGCGAAAAAAATATGCTTATTTAGAAGCCTTCCTGTCAGGGCCTGCAGAACGGCGGGGCTCGGGGGCTTGAGCCCCCTTAATTTGTTTGAAAAAGTAGGTTAAAGAGAAAAAGAAAGAAAGAGAGAGAATAAAATGAGTGACCTGCCAATGTCACAAATGAGGTATCAAAATATGCTCATCTGGCGGTAATTAAATGCCTAAAACCCCCAGGTTAATCAATTTCATACATCAAGCATGTGCAGGCTACCGACATGATGATCAAAAGTATTAATTTGTGTTTTTCAATTTTTTTAGAACGACTGGATGAAGAAACTTGGTGGCGACTTCAAGCTACAATGACAATCTACTTGGCAGGCGCGGATCCAGGATTTCTTAGGGGGGGGGGCCCACTTTTTTTTTTTGGTCCGAAAAAAAATCGTAACGACTCAGCCAGCCGCTAAATAAGCGGGGGGGGGGGGGGGGGAAGAGGACACTATTTTTTGTTTTTGGTCTCGAAATTTGAAAATTTGACATTTTGTTCCGTTGGGGGGGGGGGGGGGGTGAGGTCACCTTTTTTAGGTCAGCCATTGGCATATCTTTTTTTTTTTTTAATTAAAAAAAAAAAAAAAAAAAAATCACAGAAAAGGGGGGGGGGGGTTGCTCCAAAATACACACATAAAAAATCGAAGGGGGGGGGGAAGGTCAACCCCCTAACCCCCTCCCCCCCCTTCCGTACGTGCCTACTCGTCTGAAAATAGTTTTTCCCCTCCCGCGCGAAGCTTTTACGTTTCATTAAATCATTAGAGAAAGAAGACAATTCGTTGTACCGTTCTCGACTCTTAATCCTCATCTGAATTCAGTTTTCCCCTCCTCCCTTCCGCGCGAAGCGCGGAAACTTGTACGTTTCATTAAATCATTAGAGAAAGAAGACGTTTCGTTGTACCGTTCTCGAAAATAATCCTCGTCTGAATACAGCTTTTACGTTTTATTAAATCATTAGAGAAAGAAGACAATTCGTTGTACCGTTCTCGACTCTTAATCCTCATCTGAATTCAGTTTTCCCCTCCTCCCTTCCGCGCGAAGCGCGGAAGCTTGTACGTTTCATTAAATCATTAGAGAAAGAAGACGTTTCGTTGTACCGTTCTCGAAAATAATCCTCGTCTGAATACAGCTTTTACGTTTCATTAAATCATTAGAGAAAGAGGAAGATTCGTCGTACCGTTCTCGACTCTTAATCCTTGTCTAAATCAATCCCCCCCCCTTCCGTGCGAAGCGCGGAAGCTTCGACGTTTCATTTAATTATTATAGAAAGAAGACGATTCGTTGTACCGTTCCCGAAAATTATCCTCGTCTGAATTAAGTACCCCCTGTCCTCCCCCGCGCGTAGCGCGGAAGCTTTGACGTTTCATTAATTCATTAGAGAAAGAAGACGATTCGTTGTACCGTTCTCGACTCTTAATCCTTGTCTGAATTTCAAATATGTTCTTAAGTTTGTCTATTCCCTTCTCTTCCTACGTCCTCTTCCTTTACACTCCTCTCTTTTTTGGCCAGCGTTTATTGGGGGACCACCCCCACCGCCCCCCTGGCTACGCGCCTGCTGTCAGATGAACATATGTTGATACCTTGTCCGCCCCGGAAGCTCAGGGGTTTAAGGTTTTAATTTACGGTCAGATTAGCATTCAGGGGTCCGCCTTAGCACCCTAGACGGGGTCCAGGGGGCAGAGCCCCGGAAGTTCAGGAGTTTAGGCATTTAATTACGGTCAGATGAGCATTATTTTGATACCTAATTGTTACAATGGCAGGTCACTAATTGGCTTGGGGCTCAGGGGGCGGAGCCCCAGAATCTCAAGGGTTTTAGGCACTCAATTACGGTCAGATGAGTATCGAGGGGCCCGCCTAAGGGCTCTTGGTTGGGTCCAGGGGGCAGAGCCCCCAGAAGCTTAGGGGTTTGAGGCGTTTAATTACGGTCAGATGAGCATTTTTTATACCTTATTATTTGTGACACTAGCAGGACACTATTTGGCGTGGGGTCCAGGGGGCAGAGCCCCCAGAAATCAGGGGTTTTAGGCATTAAATGACCGTCATATGAGCATCTAAGGGCCCGCCTTAGGGCCCTAGGTGGAATCCAGGGGCAGAGCCCTTAGGATTTTAGGCATTAATTTTAATCATGGTCAGATGAGCATATTTTGATACCCCATTTTTCTTTCTCGCTCTCTTTCTTTATATTTCTCTTTAATATACTTTTTCAAAGAAAGTGTGGGGGAGGGGCTCGAGGATCCCGATCCCCGCCGTTCCGCGGGCCCTGATATGTAGGCATCTCAAGAAGCATTTTCTTGCCTGGCTGTAAATTTAGGAATTTGTCATTTTCCAACAAACGCATGAAGTGAGGAAAATTATCTCATTTCAGCATTATTTGTTAACTACCGTTATGGAATTATAAATAAACCACGTTAGAATTCTATTTCTCCAACCCCCCCCCCCCCTCCCCTATCAGTATGCCAGTGCCCCCCCCCCCCCCCTCCGATCTACACCTTGTTGGCGGGAAAATTGCAACTGATATCCCTTACCTTTCTTCATTCTCTTTTTTTTCCTTTCCCTTTCTCTCCTCTTTCACTTTCCCTTCCCTTCCTTATCTCTCTTTTAGGTTTGATGGGGGGGGGGGGGGGGGGAGGGGCACGGTCATTTTGGTCCCCAACCCGATCCACACATTGTTGGCGGGATTAACCGCAACTGATCTCCGCTTCTTTTTTTCTTCCTTTTTTTGTTCCCTTTTAGCTCTCCTCTTTTCCTTTTCCTTCCTTCTCTCTTTTTTTTAACGGGGACGGGGGGGGGGGGGACTAGGGTATTTTGCCCCCCCCCCTCGATCCACAACTTGTTGGCGGGAAAATTGCAACTGATATTCCCCTTCTTTTCTTTTCTTCTTCCTATTTTGTCCTTCCCTTTATCTCCTCTTTATCTTTTTTCTTTCCCTTTCCTTCCTTCTCTTTTATTTTTTTATTGGGGGGGGGGGGAGGGGGAGGCAAGTCCTCCCCCCCCCCCCCGATCTCCTTTTTCCCTCTTTTCTTTTCTTCTTCCTCTTCTTTTTTTCCCTTTCTCTCCTCTTTCCCTTCTTTTCCTTCTCTCTCTCTCCTTTTTTTTTTTTTTTTTTTTTTGCGGGGGGGGGGGGGGGGGGCCAAGGCACGCTCGGCCCCCCCCCTGGATCCGCGCCTGCTACTTGGATCGCATAGCCCATGAGGCATCATACTATTAGAACTGTGGACAGGTTTCATGAAAAATTGTTAAACATAGGAGCAGGCGCGTACGCAGGATTTTTTCAAGGGGGGGGGGGGGTTTTAACATTTATAAATCGGGCCGAAAATTTCGCAACGACTCAGCCGACCGCTGAATAAGCGGGGGGGGGGGGGGGGGGGGGGGGGGGGGGGGGGTAAGAGGACACTTTTTTTTTTTTTTTTTTTGACCTCGAAATTTGAAAATTTGACATTTTGCTCCGTTGAGGGGGGGGTAAGGTCACCTGTTTTTGGTCAGTCATGGGGATAATTTTTTTTTTTTTTTTTTTATAATAAAAAACAAAAAAAAAATCCAAAAGGGGGGGGGTTTTAGGGGGGTTTTGGGAGGGTTTATACACATAAAAATACCAAAGGGGGGGGGGGGTTAACCCCCCAAACCCCCCCCCCCCCTGCGTACGCGTCTGCATAGGAGTAATGTTTGATTGTTTTTTATGATTTTTTTTATTTTCCCGGATGGATTGAAAACGGATTTTTTTTTTTTTTTTTTTTTTTTTTTTTTAAATGTAAAAATTGGTTGACTTGTTCAGGATTTGTTCTCATTACAAAATATTGTCTTTGTTTTATGAGAGATTTTAAAAAGCAATATGTTTGGTTATTGTCAGAGTTTGGTCACCTCTACAGATTGTCATTAATATGTTGTGACATTAGTATTATAGTCCATATATCTGTAATACAACGTCAAAGAATATTACATATTAAATACAATTTTTTTTGTGTGCATGTGTTGTTAACATTTGTATGACCTGCCATGAGTCCGGGGGGAGGGGGGGCAATGTTCCTTGTAACTAGGCAATGCAGGTACTACTGAGATAAAAACATGATGAAACAACAAAATAAACCAATAATATTACAAAAATTCCAATATCACCAAAATATATATATATTTATTGATATTAACATACCGTTATAATATATACGACAGACACAATAAACAACAGATAGTACTTGTTTATCCATTTTACCAAACAAAAACAAACAATTTCTATTCACAGTTTGAAATACACCATGAAGACATTTTACTTCAGATCCGGATCATATGAGATTTAGTATTTTTCCCAAATTGCAACATATAAACAATTGGGGTTTATTCTACAATATGTTTTAGAATAGTATAATTAAAGTAGTAAATAAAATTACTGAAAAAATATATATATACTCCTATCACCAGTATAAAAAATTGAGATTTATGGATTATATTCATTAGTGGTTGTTCTATTACTGACCTCATTGATATATGCCATTCCTAACACAATAATGTATCTTGTATCAAAGACCCTAAATACCTATGAGAGTGTACTATTTTATCATTACACCATGAATTTAATAAATTGCTATATATTGAGGAGGTCCTCATAGCATCAGGCGGTATGCGAATATCAAACTTTATTCAAATGGAAATGCTGTTTTGTTTTTATACTATATTGGAATAGACATTGAATTGAGGGGACACTGATTTGATGAAAACACTATACATACAGACAGACTAACGTACAAACATTGGGTACCATAAAAGACTGTATGACCTGCAACAAGTCTGGATTGGGACCATGGTCCTGCTAACTATGTATGAAAAGTTCTTCTGTAGTAAAATCTTGATGAAGCAACAAGGAGAAACTCTAAAAGAAACACATCGGGTAGGCATTGTGCATTTGGAATGATCCTAATTAATACCCAACATGAAAGCATTTCAACTATACAGTGCGTCCCAGAAAAAACGAAACCGAGAAGTATTGATGTTCTATCATAACTTAATTACAACCATAATTAATGAATGATACATATTTAGAAAGCTTAGAGTCTCTTCTTTCAGTTGATGCTACTCAGATGATGCATATTTTACGCATGAGTGATTAAAAGCAATTTGAAGGAAGGAAACCAAAAAGACATTTGGCGGGCGGTATCTGAATTTCGAAGAAAAATTCAAATTTCTAGAAAGTTGAGTTTCTGCCCTTTCATATGACACCTCAATCAGGAAAAATGAGCGAAGAATGACAAAGTTCTGTTTGTTTAAAGTAGTGCTTGCATTTCCATAATTGTATTAAACAAATTCGTTTTCACTGGCTGCCTGCCGTATCAATAAACGAAATTAACAAAAGACTCAACTCCGTTTCGTTGACAATCAGCCGTAGACGAGAGTCTTCATGCATGGCTGATTGTCAACGAAACGGAGTTAAGTCTTTTGTCAAATCTGCTTTTTGCTACGGCAGGCACCCAGTGAAAACGAATTCGTTTGTTAAAATTATGAAAATGTAAGGGCTCCTTTAAACAAACAGAACTTTGTTATTCCTCGCTCATTTTTCCTGATTGAGGTGTCATATGAAAGGGCAGAAACTCAACTTTCTAGAAATGTGAATTTTTCTTCGAAATCCAGATACCGCCCGCCAAATGTCTTTTTGGTTTCTTTCCTTCAAATTGCTTTTAATCACTCATGCGTGAAATATGCATCATCTGGGTAGCATCAACTGAAAGAGGAGACTGTAAGCTTTCCAAATATGTATCATTCATTAATTATGGTTGTGATTAAGTTATGATAAAACATCGATACTTCTCGGTTTCGTTTTTTCTGGGACGCACTGTACTTTCAAATGATTAATACTATTTTGAATGTTTTAATGACATTGTATACCTTTAAAGAATCTGAATCGTTAGCAAACAAAAATATGCTTCTGTCACAACATGAAGACATATACAAACATATTCAGTGTTCATCAATATTATTCCATTTCAAAATGTCTGTAAACGGTTAATACTAAAGTACTGTCAAAGAGCAGATTCTGCAAATACATTCAAACATGCTATAGTGACCACCTGTCTACAAAGATTATATCTTTTGTTTCTCTTGAAAATAGTTTCTTGTTGAAAAATTGGCTGAAGGAACCTGTCTAGAAAGATCACTTTTTGTGTTTTACTTGGGCGGTCACTATAGACAGGTTTGACTGTACATTCATAACTAGAATATAGAGAAAGATTACAATATTTAAAAACATTTGGTGGATAAAACAAAGGCACTTACATACTTCAGCCTTTTCCACTTAGGTTACCTTGTTTCAGCCTAGAGAATATCTTTTGATAGTTAATAGTACTGAAGAAAGATATACAATTCTCGCTACCCTAAATAGGTACGAAAATCTCGAAATTCGCGAGACGAGGTAATTTTCACTCTCTCGGGTCGTCACTACAACTTCCGGTATAGAGTCCCATCTCGCTGTGCAGAGTTTTCACGCACGCTAAAATCAGGGTTCTTACGCTTGGAATCATGAGCCCAGCACTGTGCAGCCTCACAAAAGAAAACCATCGTCACTGATGTCAAAAGACGCAAAAAACAACGAATGAAATGTTCAAATAAACGTTGAAATATTTGCGAAAAAAAAACAAGACCGAGCAGACGACATATTCGGTGCATACACGTTGTGTGGCGACGGCGCCTAGTAATATAGCGCCTGCACAGGAAGCTGTAATGTCGAAAAGCTATCCCATAATGCAATGCGCGTTTTCAGGATTTTCCCCGGATCTCGGCAGAATCGCTATTTGGGGTAGCGAGAATTGATCAGCCGGTTTGTTGGGGTCATTCATATTTGAATACATGTACATGTAACATTAAAAGTTTATATATTAGGAATGTCATAAATGCAAGATGAATGTTAAATGTTGTAATGAGCAATAACACAAGGCACTGGCAACTTCAATGAATATTGATTATACATAATATAGACATGGAAGAAAGTCCATCATGATATAATAATAAAGGAAGTTCTTTGTTCTTAGCACATTAAATGGAAGACCATAAATTCACATCTTAAATTTAATGAATGACTATTCAAATAGAAATAAATACTTTTAAAATGGAAGATTGATGAAAGACTAATATCTGATATTTTCAAGGTATTTTCTTTGTAACATATGGAAGACCACATAATCAAGCTGCACTATAATTCTATAAGTAGTTCAAGGCACTAATGGAAGTCAATCAGCTAAAAACTTTCATGTAGATAGTAATACAGTTTATATGATGATGAAGCGGATCCTAATCAAATGATTGGTTAAGAGCGTACAGGTGACCAGGCATTTATTTTGCCTAACAAGTAACTTTACTAATGACCAGTCATTAGTAAAATCATGTTATAAAACATCATTTTATAAAACAAATAATACACATCATTTTTGTTTGGGCATTTGGTAAAATTACCCACACTCTGTACCTACGAAACAGTCTAAACACCCTCGGCTATCGCCTTCGGCGTTTTAGACTGTTCCAAAGGTATCACGTGTTGGTAATTCTTACCTATGCCCTCACTGCTGTGTATTATTTGTATACTATCTTATTACAATAACATTTCAAGTTTGCCTCAAAGTTTACCTAGTTGATTTGTAGATTTTAAATTTTGTTAAAGTTTCTCGCAAGTATCATATCACGTAACAAACTTAGATAACTCTTCCTTTCAATATGTCTACTTTCCACAATATCCACTATGTAATGCTTTTCTATCACCAGATAGGAATTCTCATTTTGCTTTGAATAACATTATTTTGTCCCTAAACATGCACTTGTTTCAAAATGTCATAAATATTTTTTTCTGTAAGTGAATTTATATTATAGAAATAATGTTTACCTTAACACTATATATACTATTTTTGTCCTTAAAATATTCAATAAAGACATGATAATTATGTGTTTATTATGCTCCATATTGTTCTTCTTTTTATTACTATCATTTTTGTCATATACTATTTAATGGAAGGTTGCTTTAGTAGTTTGGCAAATAGGTACTGATACCTTTAAAGAAGGAAATTATATTTCCTAGTGTGTGTTCCACGAATAAAACCATAACAACATACATGATCTATACACAAAGAATTAATTGAAAGTGAAACACAATTGTTATTGATTAATGAGTTGCATATATTAGATACTTGATATTTAGTATATATTGAAAGGCTCTTTATCAATGTCAGGTATTGATATAACATTGAGAAGGCTTTTAAATCATCTCTTCTATAGATATACATGTATTTAGTCTTTAAAACAAATCATTTGGCCATTAACATTTGACATGAGTCATACATTATTCATATTGTTTACATCCATGATAACTCAATTTAACTATGACAATGAAAACAATAATATTCTTCAAATACAATGAGATTATATTTTAAAAATCCCAAGTTATCCCTTTTTACATTATATTTCATCCATTCAGAGCCGGAAGTGCATCACCTCTGTATTAAACTATACAAGTAAACAACTGTCTAGCTCCAAACAGAGGATTTGTAAACTACCCTTTTACAATGAGAATATTAATAATATATTATTCAAAACCCAAATTATTCCTCGTTCATATGATACTCAAGTGATAATTCTAACATTGTTAATGAAAACAAATCAAACTTGTTACACTGTTGCTCTTAAGCCCTCATTCTCCGGTCATAGAAAATGAAACACATTTCACAATCTGAGCATTCTTACCCTACGCCCAGAGCAGAGTATTGTTGAGTTGATTAGACGAATGAGTCTGTAATTCCATTGCTTGGTTCTAGATCCAGTCTGATGGGTGCATACATCTGATATGCGTAGTCCTTCAAATTGATCTGAGGCTGTTGAAACAAAACAAGATCAATGAAAAGGAGTATTAAAATGTTATATTTATCGAGGGGCGGATCTAGCTTTTTGCCAAGGGGGGGGGGGGGGGTGGACCAAGTGGCGGATCCAGGATTTTCAAAAAATCTCGCCGATTTCTTCTTTTTTTTTCTTTTTTTTCCTCACTTGGCCGCCCAAGGGGGGGGGGGGTTAAACCGCCGAACCCCCCCCCCCCCAGATTCGCACCTGTTAATATAAAGGACAAATTATCCAAACTTGGTACCTGAAGATAAAAAAAAGTCATAATAAATGTGTTTTCTGTCTTTTGATGTCCTATTTATTTATTTTTTTCTGCCACAGATAACTGAGCACCAGGATTTTGTTAAAGTACTTGGTTTTTAGGTACTTTAGGTAAATTAAATATAATTCAAGGTAACATGGGTTTTCACTTTTAAATAGGAATCTACCACAGTTGGACAGTTGGATAAACTTGTTTTTAAATGCGCTGTACCAGTGGCATACGCAGGATTTTTTCAAGGAGGGTGTTTTAAAATTGAAAATCACGCCGACCGATATTTAGCTCAAGGGGGGGGGGGGGGGGGGGGGGGGAGGTCGTGAGCAATTATTATAAAGTATAACGGTTACATGATCAAAAGGAGAACCTTACCGTTCCAGTCTTCTTGAGAGCCTTCATATCTTTGAGGATTCTATCAAAGGTTGGTCTGCTTTCTGGTCTCCTGTGCCAGCACCTTAGCATCACATCATACAGGTCAGGTGAGCAATGCTTGGGCCATTCTAAACGATTGTGATCACGAAGCTCATTGATCACATCCGATTCACGCTTGTTAGCATACGGCACTCCACCTGAAAATATACAATGGTTTCTCAATTCATTATATGTCATCAAAATAAATAATAATAGTAATAATATTCCGTGTTTATATAGCGCTCAATTCATCGATCCTACGATGTGCCTAAGCACTTTACAGATATATTATTACCCCATTCATCAGATTCAGGCTTACCCGCACACAATGTATGCACATTTTCCACTCCCTGGGGAGCATTCCAGCCAGTCGCCATTTTACGAGCGCACACTTACTCGTCCAACCACATGAACTTTCGCATCCTACCGGGTACACATTTAACACATGGGTGGAGAGTAGCAAATGCAGGTAAATATCTTGCCAAAGATTATTAGTGCCATGTCGGGATTCAAACCCTCGACCTTCGCATCTCCAGTCAAGCGCCTTAAACCACTCGACCACGACACTCCCATGAAACCGCTTACTTCATTCAAGGAGATACCAGCACTCCTTGCTTCACTCAAACTCCAAGTCATCATGTACATAGAACTGTCAAAGTGAAGCTTTCAATTATACGTTGAATAATTAAAAATAAAATAAAGTTTTTCAGACAGAATCCATCAATCCAAACATATTGATACATAAATTGAACATTCATATGTCATAACTATACCCTTAGCTATCCATACAAGATATCCTGAAACAAATTTTGTTATTTCAATTCGTTAAAAAATATATATATCATACCTTTGCATTAGATTATAGACATTAATTTTACAGACTCCCTCCACGAAAATATCTATTTCTCCATCAACAAGAATATAAAGATAACAGAATTTCATGGATCTGAGATTTTCAGCAATTGAGTGTCATTATGTTGTTGAGTATGCAATGACATGTGAGAGATATGAGAGAGTGGCTCAAAAATGAAAAAGAGGGATTCATACTGCCTCCTACTATACAGCGCGTCCCAGAAAAAACAAAACCGAGAATTATCGATGTTTTATCATAATTTAGTCACATTTATAATTAATAAATGACACATATTTGGAAAGCTTAGATCCTCCTTTTTCATTTGATGCAACTCATGTGATGCATATTTCATGCATGAGTGATTAAAATGAATTTGAAGAGAGACTTAACTCCGTTTCGTTGACAATCAGCCATGCATCAAGTCTTTCGTCTACGGCTGATTGTCAACGAAACGGAGTCAAGTCTTTTGTTAATTCCGTTTGTTGGTACGGCAGGCAGCCAGTGAAAAAGATTTCGTTTGATACAATTATGGAAATGTAAGCACTACTTTAAACAAACAGAACTTTTTTAATTCCTTGCTCATTTTCCCTGATTGAGGTGTCATATGAAAGGGCAGAAACTCAACTTTCTAGAAATGTGATTTTCTCTTTGAAATTCAGATACCGCCTGCCAAATGACTTTTTGGTTTGCTCTCTTCAAAATCATGTAAATCACTCATGCGTGAAATATGCATCACGTGAGTTGCATCAAATGAAAGAGGAGGATCTTAGCTTCAAAATATGTGTCATTCATTAATTATAAATGTGACTAAGTTGCGATAAAACATCGATAATTCTCGGTTTCGTTTTTTCTGAGACGCACTGTAGAGGGTACCTGCTGGTGAGATTAACAAGGAATGTTACTATTTTACTCACCTAAGGTTACAATCTCCCACAGGACAATGCCATAGGACCATCTGAATTGAGAACAAGAAGTACAAGAATGGAAGAAACATGTAATAAGCACCACTGATATAAAATGATGGATTTTGTAAGTGTGTCAGTGAAAATGCACTGCATGCAGATTAAAGTCAACATAAAGAAATGATCAAAAATTTGCCAAGTTCTTCTGTGTCTATTACGGTATGCGCAGGCAGTTTCATTAATAAATGATTTCCCTTTTAAAAGAGGTCTATAGAACAAATACAACATAAGAAAATATACACCAACCAAAAGAAAAATCTGCAAGTTGCAGAGTCACAGTCTGACTAAAGACTATTCTAATACACATCTCGCTTCATTGTGTATTGGCCTTCTAATAGGGCTTCACATGACACCCATCTGAACCCCTCCCCCTTCCCCCTCCCCTCCCCTCCCCCTCCCTGATTGCCTCACCCCACCCTACCCCAGTCTGACAATGAGTGAGGGATACTTACACATCACTCTTTATTGTGTAGGCCTACTGGCCTTCTAATAGGGCTTCATAAGCCATCCATCTGAACCCCCCCCCCACATTGCCTCACCCCACCCCCACATGTCCTCATCACCCCACCCCACCCCCATCTGATACTGTTTTCACACTGGCAATATTTTGCTTAACCCCGTACTATAGGTGGGGTTAAGGGGGGGTCTTAGCCCCACCTATAGTACGGGGTTAAGCCTATTCCACTTTCTGTTCAGACTGGTTTTTACCAAAGTGGGCTAAAGTTGGCTAACCCCACCTATAGTACGGGGTTAACTAACCCTGCAAAATAGCAGGGCTAACTCCGCAATTGTGGTGCTAACTCCTGCTAACCCCGCAATTGCGGTGCTAAGCAAATGAATGAGAACAGAAACAAAAAATAGTCCGGTACTACGCAATGGAGCGTATCGCAGCTGGCCAGATGCGAAGTATGTCCAATCATAACATTAACGATATCCGGGGTTAACGAATTGCAGTGAGAACAGCGGGAATTTTCTTATTCCGGAATAGGCGCTAGTACGGGACTAAAAATAGCGGGTGTGAAAAGCCAAAAAAATAGTCCGGGGTTAAGGATAGTACGGGGCTAAGCAAAGTACGGGGTTAAGCAAAACCAGTGTGAAAAGAGTATGACAATGAAGGAGGTATACTTACACATCACTCTTCATGGTATATTGGCCTTCTAATAAGGCTTCATAAGCCATCCATCTCTTCATTCCACGCTGTAGGAAACAAAATGGTAGACAAGGTGTACAAGATTGATGTTACCATGGTAACTGGGTTGGTAAGATGCAGTTACAGTATAGAACACTCTCTCAAAAAGATATTCTAGGTATTAACACTTAGTTAATAATTGGGAAACTAACGTTTCTAACACAATATGATATATTTTATTGCAACTAATAATAGCCTAATTACTGTATGATACAATCACTTGAATCATTATTCTTAATTCATATCAAAGTGACATCTGTTCTTTATCTTTATCTAACTCCATGTGACTTACAGTTTACTTTCATGTATTAACAGTAGAACTACTATTATTGTTGGTTTCTTCCTCTTCTTAACTGGAAGAACATCTTCACTTCATAATTCTTTCTGCTATCCCCATCACATGTACATGTAATATATTAAAGTCAAATATAGTATTCCAGCTTAAAAGCATGAGCTGGTTTTTTCCCCACCATCCCCACCATGCGGATCAACCTACCCCTTTAAAGCCAACTGCAAACTATATGATCCTCTTCAATACAATTTCAAAGAAATAACAGTTGAATTTGATATGGAAATTTAAACAATATCATCTTCCTGTTTCAGCATATAAATAATGATATGCCAAGAATCAAATCTTAGTCGGGGTAACAGCTGAATCAGCTTTCAAGCCGATATGAGTTTTCCTCCTTCAACAAAGCTTGCAGATTGCAGACATTGCTATTTTGTCATTCATGTAATTGTTTGGAACCCTGATTATTCAATTTGTCATGTTTTGATGTTCGTATTAAATGCTACTGAAAATACTTCCAAAATCAGAGAGTAGTCAGGTCATATAGTGTGCGATGGGTGGGTGTAAAAAATACTCTGGAAAATGATATGACTACTAATGAAGACTACTTTTTTTTTAATACTTACATTTCTTGGTTCGATGAATGGTATTGGTATATTCAATGGTTTCTGAACCTCTGTAGCCATGCTGAAGTCACATAGTTTAGCCTTGTTGTTGAACGTAATTAGGACATTCTTGGCACATAGGTTCATGTACACGTACTGGAAGAAAAACAACAAAAATACAAATTCCATTAATATCCTGATTTCATATAATTTCAGATGACTCAATGTCAATAATATAGATATAGAGTAGATCTCAGTTTGATAATAACAAAACACGAAATAAGATAAATCTAATGGGCTAAGGCTCGTTCAGATAAGACGCGGTAACCGACCGCAATAAAAAGCTCTGTTTTACAGAAATGTGAAGTGCTTCATGTCATCATAAAAATAATTCTGTGGATTTGCCGCGTCTATATGAACTCTATGGTTGACACACATTCTACACACAAAAAATGTTTTCTCTCCAAATAAAAATAATATGGCAATATGATGATCGATTTACACCTTGAAATTATGTCCTAATATATTGTAACAAATTGAAGCATAAGCGTTTCTTCCTACAAGTAATTAGGCAGTTTTCGCAACTGGCGACGTGGCCTTCTACAATGCTAATCTTCACGGGGGGTCACACTCAGAGCGAAAATTTCCGCATAGCGTCCAAACCTACGACGATATTCAGCTGTTATAATGTTGGGAGTGGAGCTAGTACGGGGTGGCAAGCTCATTGAAATACCCCGTAGTCAGCACTTACGTCGCCGCGCGAAAAGTCCCTAGTGACTTACCCTAAGAGCAGCTATGTGTCGCATCCCTTGTGCAATATCACAAGCAAAGTTGAGTAATTCATCCTGAGGCAACGGTTCAAAAGGAGGTTGATCTCGCTTCCGACTACGACATCGACGAAGGATTCGCAGCATGTCACCACGAGCAACGTATTCCGTCACCAGGCATGTTTGAACTATCAGGGAAAAGCACACATCATATCATGGAGAGATTAGAAATACAAAGAAAGCTACAGTAATCATAATAATCATAACTAATCATTCTTATACAGGCAAACCTGCTTTAGTGACCACCTGTCTACAAAGACCACATTTTGTGTTTCCCTTGAACACGGTTTCTCATTGAAACATGTACTAAAGGAGCCTGTCTACAAAGACCACTTTTGTGTTTTCTCTTGGGCGGTCGCTATAAACAGGTTTGACTGTATCAATCATTCCTTAAAGGCGCGCATCACAAAATCGACACTTTCAAACATGTCTCTTTTTTAACAGACCTTAAAAGCGTTTCACCTACACAACCTATAACTTGTGATCTCTTCTTTATATCTGCTATTTAAAGAGCCATTTGCAATCTCTCCCCTATTCAAAAGATCCATTAATTACCCTTTGAATCCTGCCGTAACATCTAATTTACAGAATTAATAATCCCCTCACATATACACGTAGGATGGTTAATCTCTATCAAATATTCAACATTATAATAATAATATTCCCCTTTTATAAAGCGCCCAATACATCGATACAACGATGTTCCTAAGCGCTTTACAGATACATTATTACCCTGGTCATCGGATTCAGGCTTACCCGCACACAATGTATGCACATTTTCAACTCCCTGGGGAGCATTCCAGCCAGTCGCCATTTTACAAGCGCACACTTGCTCATCCAACCACATGAACTTTCGCATCCTACCAGGTACCCATTTAACACTTGCGTGGAGAATAGCATGTGCAGGTAATTATCTTGCCAAAGGATATTAGTGCCATGTCGGGATTTGAACCCTCGACCTTTGCATCTCCAGTCAAGCGCCTTAAACCACTCGACCACGACACTCCTGCTATACCTATTTTACCATTTTGTTTATGCCTCAGACACACTGCCAAACTAACTCAAAACCGAATGACTCCTGGGCCTAGGATGTACTTGGTTTGTTTTCTGTAAGGTGTTGTTCTCATTAATTTGACTGGTATCACACGTATATTTCCCTCTCCTCTTTACCCCGGCATCCCTTCACATATGTACCTGATTGTTCAAAGACTCTGTTGCATTGTCCTAGTAGCATGAGGATGTTTGGATGTTTGCCAAGGTTGGCTAGAACCTGGAATTCATTCCTCATTTCAGTTATCGACTCTTGATCATTCTCATCTGCAAAGAGAAAAAGAAATAAAAGAATTGAAGGCATGTTCACACATTTTCTGGACCTTGGTAAAAAGGTCTAAATTCCTTTGGAAGCGCATAAAGATATTATATCATAATAATAATAATGGTTTCTTATAAGTCCGCCACGTCATGACGCTCCTTGCGCTGCCCGATTATTACCCTGACTTGAGCAAGACGGCCAATTCGGCACTCTAGCATTTCAAGGAATCAATTCCTGCCAGCTCACCTGGGTTGCCTGTGGCAAATGTAGATCAAACCGACATTAGTGCCACGGCGGGACTTGAACCGCCAACCTTGGGACATGTACTATACAAGAATGGTATATTTGATTTTCATCCTTATTAGAGTGGAACAGAGTACTATGAGAACTCAATCCCTACCGAAGACCAGCAGCCCTTTGCCAAAATAACTTGAGGGATGATCAGTTTACTTTAGTTTACAGCAGTAGTTTGGCCAGGAGGGATTAGACCTCCCTGCATAGTCACTGACAGGTGGTTATTTCATCAAATCAGCTCTCAATTTACATCAGAAAAAGGGGATCATGGGGGGATCAATGGTCACCACTTAGGCATTGTTTGCTATATAGAGGGTGCAAGTAGCTATAAGTAGTGCAGTAGGGCTTTAAGGATTACTCACCTCTGTGTAGTTTAATAGCCACTTTGATTGGGACATCGCTGCCTTGCTTGAGGTCTCCCTCACATACATATGAGAACTCTCCACTGTAGAGTAGTTTGCCCATCTCAAGCTCACTCTCAGGAATGCTCCATTTCTCTTGAAGGTGTTGCGTTCGATGAGTAGCGTTGCCATTGGAGATCAGGTAGATCTTTGATGCCCTTTTCTGTATAAACATCAACATTATTGTGCTCTGATTAAGATCTTTCTCAACAGAATCAATTTTGCTACCTTTTACATCATTTTTCATTTTTCAAACAAAAAAGACAATTTATTGTGAATTGTTGAATTGCAGAAGGGATTGAAGAAAGATTACCATTAAGGAAAAGCAATTATAAACAAACTAATCATTTCAATCTTCTTCTAATCCATATAAAGTTGTAAGGTGTTTGTTAATGAACAAGATTTTATTCTCAAGATCAGAGAGAGGAGGGGGTACATAAAAGGAAAATATCTAAGATTAGAAAAATTACAAGTTACATGTATTTACCTTTCCTTAAAAGTCTGATATTTACTATTTCAATGATTTTTTTTAAAGGAGAACAAATATGCTAAATATATTACTCATTGCGGATATACATGTAGTATCGAAAATAATATCGCTAGTGACATTCCCTTGTTGACCATACATTCGAGAACAAATATGTTGACATGATTGCTATGTATATTACATGAAAAGTAATCAAACCTAAGGACAAAAGTTACACACAAATATTTTACAATAATGCTTTGTATTTTCATGACTTGGAACCACAAACTAAACAGTATTCAAGTTTGGTGGTCCATGAATGTCAGGGGTTCCTCAAGTACTGCAGCTTTTTAGCTCTGCATATAGATCCAATCAACGTACATGTAAGTAAACTAAAATCTAGGTAAAAATTATATTTTAAGATGAACTCACATTATAGACATCATAGTAGACCTCTCCATTATCTTGTTGATATTTTCCATCTGAATGACTAGGACCTGATGAACATAGGGGCTCTTGATGTATATGGCGCCATGTTGTCAACCATAATAACAATAGGATGAAGAGAAGAAAGAGAACAGGCACCACGCACAGTAACCCAATGGAGATGATCGTACCAAGTGATAATGGCTTGGGCTGTGGATAGAAAAATAAAAGTACTAAATTAATGTTCATCTTGATTGACATATCGGTAGCAGTTTAAAACCTCCTAAACGAGTACCGGTAGAGCTTTCAGGTGTACACATCTACTTCTACAGGAAAGTACAGCAAGGATGGGCATATCACATGGCAGACTAGGGACCTGTTTCACAAAGCTTTTTTTTCAATGACAAATGACAAAAATCAGTGACAAATCTGCTGATAACCAATCAGAAGCAAGGATTTCAGTAGCTTATACCAAAAACAGTAATTTGTCACTGATGACGAGTTTGTGAAATGCTAGTAGTATAGAAAGTGGATGGACTAACAGACATCATCAAATGATATCCTCCCATTTTACCTTCAATCAGTACCAAAGAAAAACAAGAGTGTTTCATCGAAAAACACAAAAATAAGATAAAAGAAATCATCTTTACATGCATTTTGTAGTATAAGTGTATCGCTCAGGAATCAGAGAAACTCATTACAGGTATACAATTTACATCATGTGGCAGGTAATTATATTTCACAACAGAACAATTACAAACTTAATCTATAACCTTTGCTATAAGATATTCAATGATAATACTCCATAGGCAAATATATGAGCAGGATCTGATATCACGGAGGTAGAATGTTAGGTTACTTGTACCACAATCAAATATCTCGTTTTGTGTTTGATAGAAATGAAAAATCACACCCATTCAGAATATCATGTCAATCGGCTATAATCACCACTACATGTATATCCATTACTACATTTAGTAACTGTAGAAGGATCATTTAACACCTATTCTCTAATACATCATTCATCTCAAAAACCAATTACAGCCCGCACTACATGTCAAATTGCAGAGACTATACACCTCTCATGTTAAGTGGTTCAAGATGTACACTGTCAATCAAAGTGCTGTTAAATAATGATTGACAAACCTTGATAAAAATATATCTAATTGAACTTAAACTCAGCTTACCCAATGTGCATCTATCACATAAAATGGCATCGCGATGAGAGATGAAACGTTCATAATCTATAAGCCTAAAGATACCTGATTGAGCTATCAATCTAATGGCCGACTGTCTCATTAGTATGCATGCTTCATTTAATTAATCAATATGCATAAACAGACAATACAATCTCACACACATCATCACAATGATCACACGTATGGATAGATGAGTATTGTAAGGCTGTATGTAATACATGTAGATGTCAACGGGATGTCCTATTGTGATGGAAGTGTTAGAACTGTAATAATTAAAGAATGAGCTGTGTTTGATAGATGATACCTGAAGAAAACATATACAAGTAAATCTACATGACTGATATGAAACAGACACAATGTGTGACAGCTGGAAGAGAAATGTGAGTATGACTATCAATGTTTACATTGTCTTTGTTTACATTCTAATTTAAATGAAGCTGTACATATCGCTGTTGAGTTACATGTTTGTATCCCAGTACAAGTAGACTAATATTACTAGATGATGGAAAGAAAGATTTTCATAGAAAGGAATACAATTAAAATTGATATGAATTTTCAAAACTATTATTATTCATTTGAAAAAGGACCACACACTCATACAGGTATAGTGAAGAAAGAAAATGAAGAAGATCCATTGAGATGAAAAAAGCTGAATTATAAATACGTCTAAAAAGGATAAGATTTGATGATACAATTACATCTGTACAGTATATTACCTTATATCATGTAGCTATGTGTAGTATTCAGAGTTTTCAGAGTAGTTCAGTGTATTCATATTTCATGATGAACCATTCACTCTGTCTCTCTCTCTCTCTCTCTCTCTCTCTCTCTCTCTCTCTCTCTCTGTTTCACAATCAGTAGCTATTTTCAATGTATTTTTCCTTTCTTTTTTCTCCTTTTTGGGGGAAGGGGGGATTATAACCTAGCAATGTCCTAAGGACTGTCATAGGGAGTGACAACATATGTAATACATGATAATAAATACACTATACACTTCCTCCTTAGTAAGAAGTACACAAACACTGCATAAAAACACAGTTGGGAAGACAGACAATTAAACTGCGTTGGTTCAAGGAATGTAGACTTATAATACCCAAATACAGTGTAGAATCACCATTGTTAATTTCATGCATGGAAAGCTCACAAATGCATGTTTGCATGGATAGATGAACAGCATACCATGTAGGATAACACTGTACAGTGATTGTATCAGACATTTTCTCCCTTTTTGAAGAAAAAAAGAGATGCACCTTACATGTAGGGCATACATGACTGTATGAACACAACTAGCCTAAATCTCCTACCTTTCAATGGCTGAGAATCAATTGTATTTTCTTTAGTGTATGTATATAACTACAATACCGGTAAAGAAGATGTGATTACTAATAACAATTGGCATATATTTTTTATAACAACATGAAAAAGAGTCAGATGAGTGTACATGTATATACTGTATATCACAAGTTCAAGTTTCAAGTTGATTTGTTTCACATTTCACAAAAAAGAATTCACACTGAAAAAAATTAGAGCATAATATGAAATATACTAAAAGTGTCACATTATATACTCAATTCTTTGAATAGACGTCGAAATTAATTGTATTGAATAGAAGGTTATACAGGGTGAAATGTGAGGAACCTATTAAAAAGCTCAAGTTGTAGATTATAGGTTCCCATAAATAAAAGTAACATTTGATTGAAGTGGTACTTGTAATGATGAAGGACGTAACAATAATAATAGGTGGGCAAGAAGGCCTTGACATAAGATGATATACAAAGTGAAACAAGCAAGGACTGTGGGCAATGAAAGATGTTTCAATCTAACTGCATTGTATACTGCAGGCATGCATAACCTATGACTGGTAGCCCCCCCCCCCCCCCCAAAAAAAAAAGGTTTTGCAAGGTACAAATTCAAAATCAAATTCAAATTGTATTGAATGCGAGAAGCCACACCCCCCCCCCCCCCAAAAAAAAAAAAAAAAAAAAAAATAATAATAATAATAATAATAATAATAATAATAATAATAATAATAACAATAATAATAATAAAATGAAGAAAAAATAAATAAATATATAAATAAATAAAATAAAATACAAAATAAATTCTTCTTCTAGAACCACTCCTTATACAACAAATTAAAATGAAGATTTGTACTAACCGGTGGTGGTGGTGCAGGCGTAGTCATGTTGAATGGAGTACAAGTAAAGTCTGCATCTACAATAGTGTCACATATCTCATTCTCATAGCATGGATTCAATGAACATGGATCGGTGTAAACCTCGCATCGTCTCCCTATATAAGGCACAGAATAAAGTTTGCAATTAGCAAGTTATTTATATTATATTAATACAGAGTAGTGTAAACATATGCAAGGCAATTAAACTGCGTTGGTTCAAGGAATGTAGACTTATAATACCCAAATACAGTGTAGAATCACCATTGTTAATTTCATGCATGGAAAGCTCACAAATGCATGTTTGCATGGATAGATGAACAGCATACCATGTAGGATAACACTGTACAGTGATTGTATCAGACATTTTCTCCCTTTTTGAAGAAAAAAAGAGATGCACCTTACATGTAGGGCATACATGACTGTATGAACACAACTAGCCTAAATCTCCTACCTTTCAATGGCTGAGAATCAATTGTATTTTCTTTAGTGTATGTATATAACTACAATACCGGTAAAGAAGATGTGATTACTAATAACAATTGGCATATATTTTTTATAACAACATGAAAAAGAGTCAGATGAGTGTACATGTATATACTGTATATTCAATGAACATGGATCGGTGTAAACCTCGCATCGTCTCCCTATATAAGGCACAGAATAAAGTTTGCAATTAGCAAGTTATTTATATTATATTAATACAGAGTAGTGTAAACATATGCAAGGCTTTATATTTGTTAATTTATGAAGTTTAACCAGAGACAATTTTCAATTACAGATTTGCAGTTTTGCTCATGAAATAAATTCTATCCTACATCGTACAGGTAGATTATATATTATACAATTATATATTATATATTGTACAAATATATTTTATATATTATACATGTACAAATATATTTTATATATTATACATTATATATTATATATTATATATTATATATTATATATCATATATCATATATTATATATCATATATTATATACATTTTAGGCCTTTCATAGAAGATTAACAAGATGGTAGCAAACAAATTCAGAGAAACAGATTCATGAAAGTTGGAACAAAACAGTACAACATCTACATGTAATAAGATTTATATCTTTACAAAAACCAGACCACTAATGATTAGGGATTAGCAATGCAGTGAAGTGTACGTGCGAAGTATGTACAGACACACAACTTGAAAGGTGAATAATATTTCCATGAATTTTTCACGACTTGAACAAACGGTAGTCCTTAGCTACTTTTCAACATTATCAAATAATTGTTATCACCATTTTCCATTCAAAGATATTGAGCAAAAAAAAAATGTTTTCTACGCGACTTTCATTCTAGCAGTTTTGAAGAAGAAAAATGATTTTACGTGAATGATAACACAGTAGTCCTTAACTACTTTTCAACATTATCAAATGATTGTTATCACCAGTTCCCATTCTAAGATATTGGGCAAAAAAATGTTTACTCGTCTTTCACTCTAGCAGTTGTGAAAAAGAAATAAGATTTACCTGAATAAGCTGGTCTGCAATCACACCTATAACCTCTAGCGCTGTCATCTAAAATACAATCTCCATTGTCTAAACATGGTTGATAGCGGCAAGCTCTATCATCATTAGCATCCCTGGGAGTGCGAGTGCCTCTCTCGGTAGAGCTTTCTAGGGTTGTTGAGTCTGTATCCCCGTAGACTGTAAATAACTCTGTAACCAACTCGGTGATTACTGGTGAAGAATATTGAGATGTATTTTGAAGAGTATCCGTCGCTGTATCATTGGATGCTGCTGTGAATGAAATAATGGATAATAAATTCATAGAAGTCGTATCAATCAATATTTATATGAAAATGATTGCCTCATTATCCTCATTAGCTCGTTTACTTCAAGAGAAATTTCATCAAATCAACATAAATTTACTGTACATCCAGATAAAGAAAGTGGACTCGCGTGGAATGTTTGTATTAGCAAGTCGATTAAATTCATGAGTTTCGTCCCTTTTATATATCACAAAAAAATCAACACCATCAAATCTTACCTCAAATGTGAATTTATACATTTCGCAAAGTTTGCCTTGCAAAATAAATGAGAGTTTCTAGTTTTTTCAGTGAATAGAGGTTCTACCCATGATTCTATGGAATATTATTTGCTAGACCTACTATCCCATATCTAGAAGAAAAAAAAACATATACTCTATATTCATGGCATAGGCTGGATGCATCCATTCATTGAGGGGAGGGTGCATAGTATTTTCATATTGTCTCCCCCTTTCCCAATTTTTTGTTTGCCCTTCAAATAGGCTCAAAGTTAAAAATGATTTCCGAAGTTTTGGAGATTAAGTACTGCGAATATATTAAAAAGGAAAGATTCTTTGTTTTTCACTAACAATAATAATAATAACAACAGTAATAATCATCATCAATGATCATCAGTTTCATTTTTTCAGTTTCAGTTTCATTTATTTCTCCTCAAGAGATCAACAGATAAAAATACATATATAAACAGACAAATGTATGACAATACATAAGATGAAATATAAAAAGTGAGGAAGGCAGTGGCCGAAAAGGAAACAAACCTTGTAAGAGGCCAACCTTTTCAGAAAACAAGATATAGTATGTAAAATCAAAAAACATCAAAAACATCCTCATCATCCTCATCATCATCATCACAAAGACATTATCACTTCCATTATTATTGTCATCATCATCATCAGGGAGAACAATGATTTTGCCTACAAAAAAAACTGTAGCCTATACTGTACATGAGCATGTTTACTAGTAGTACTGGTACTGTTTACTCAAATGTTCAACAAACAAACCTGTACACTGCACCCTGTAGTTTACAGGTTGTAATTCACCTGTTAAATCTTGAAAATCAAAGTCTTACCAAGTACTGAAGACCAATCTACCTTGCACCAGTAATACCAGCACTAATGAGAACTGCACCCAGCATAAATTTAAGTTCAAATCTTTGCTTCCTCTCCGAGATAAGAATCTTAATTGTTTACCAATCCACTCCCAGATAGGGCAGACTTGAAAACCAAGTAAATATCAATGACATTTTAACATTTTGACTGCCAAGTGCCAACACTTGTAATGGTGGGAGAAAGGAAAAGAAACGTATACACTTGTACAAGTTGAAGGAATTTACAGATCCTGTTCCAAATAAAGGTGGAGCAGAAAATCTACTTGTTCAAGCTTAATGCTAATATTGCATACCGGTATACAGTTTTCATATTTCAATAACACTTGTGAATCTATGACCTACAATTGTTCATAATGCACATACCGGTAGTCTGAATAGCTCTTACAAAGTACATCAATATCACTAAGGCCAGCATGTAATGAATGCATTAACCCATTAAATAGTAAGCTCGAGATTTAACTCTGACAGAACTCTATGAAAATTCTTGCTACATGTACATGTAGAATCCAATAAAAATATATCCAATGGTTTTAAAGGTAAAGACCAGTTTTGGAAACACCCCCCTCTCAAAAAATGAAATGGAAGCTCCTATTACCAACCATGTGAAAAAATATATTTTGTCTAATACGTGATCATACAAATTTTGCAGAGAAACCGCCTACTAATTGATATATTTGGTAAATTATTATATCTATTTGGACCTGATAGATATAACGCATGTGTCGTGCACATGTAGGTAGTCCCATATACATCTTTCTGTGTACAGTGCTTGTAGCTTTATCAAGACTGGGCCAAATTTCTTATCATTTTGATGATTCCAGATGATTCCAGAACCTTGCAAGTACACACCAATAGGCTAGATGATCAACCTTTTCTGATCGATTCCACAACGCTTCTTTCACAAATCACAATGCAATCGCATGACCTTAACTGGTCTTTATCTTTTAATACATGATAGTTCATGCTATTAATTTGAAGGCCATATATAGTGCACAGCAAAGTGGGTTAGAAAGGTTAAAGTAATTCTATATTTGTGATCAATTAGTAAAGTATTGATCTACTAACAACAGATGGTATGGGAGCATTGGGAGGTGTCCTGAATTATCAACTATGTGTAGTCTACACTCACAAACTCTTTTAAAGAGAAGGTTGAGTTCTGGGAAGAGGTGTAAAATAATTTGTGAGCGTTATCATTGTTTACCGGTATGCAAGTGTGGAAGAACATCAGCAAAAAAATGCTCCCTGAAAAGCATATTATAAATCAGGACAGATTTTTTTGCCACATGTTTGTGTAGTCCCATATATACATCTTTCTGTTGTACAATGCTTGTACCTTTACCAAGACTGGGTCAAATTTCTTATCATTTTGATGATTCCAGAACCTTGCAGTACACACCATATGCTAGATGCATGATCAACCTTTTTTTGATCGATTCTACAACGTTTCTTTCATAATGCAATCGCATGACCACAACTCAACTTTATCTTTAAGTGCAGTAGTTTAGAAAGACCAGGGCCCCACTGATACATTTTACATTAACAATAGAATTATTCAATAATCCAATTTAAAAGCAAGTATGCTCTAGCTTCTACAGTCTATAATTGTACATGAAGTTTAGTCATTATAAAACATTA
>JAVYIG010009437.1:0-78399 GCA_035222895.1 Strongylocentrotus droebachiensis | reverse complement strand
TACAGGGGAGTTAAGGTGTAGAGCCTCCAATATATCGATTACAAACAAATCCTTGCCATATTTCAGGTGGTTTCTGCCAAAATTATGGGAGCTTATGAGATACTTTTTCACTCTATCGCGAAAATTTTCTAATGGCGGCCGTTACCACGGACCTAAGGGTACTATACAGGTTCCCCTCCCGGAAAATGGCGCTCTTCCAAGCTTCGGACAGGCAACATTGAGTGTCATTTTGACTACGAAAAAATAGCGCTTTCGTAAGATTTTAGCACCAACATATTGTGTGAGTGTTGTGAAAAACACCTTCTGATAGTTCTACCTAACTTAAATCTACCCCAAACGAGAAAATAATGTTTTTTTTCATGAAACGTCCGAAGCTTGGCAAGTGCGTCCGAAGCTTGGCATGAAAAGAGGTTCGGCGGGTAAGTAAATAATTCTAGTTTTCCATTTCCTTTACTAATTTTCTTTTACATGACATACATAAACAGTATTTGCACAATAATAGTATATTTGATCTTTCAATAATTAAAAAAGAATTTTAATGTTTTCCCCCGTTTGTCTTAAGTGTCCGTAGTTTGGCGGTCTTTACTCTCAGTCAACTGATAATTCAATCAATCAATTAAACAATACTATGCTATTCAGTCATTACTCTGGGGCGGAAACCATTCTAAAAACGTTAAAGGAACATAATATTGATAGTGAGTATTGATAGTGAGTAGTGAGTAGTTTGCTATACATCGCTTAGCGTCCCAGAGTCCAGACATTGTCCAGAAGGTCTAGTGAATGGTGAGGGCCGTGAGGGGGCACTATGCAATAACGTGCTATCAAGGGTAGACCAGGGTATGTGAGTTTAAAACTCACATATCCCTGGGTAGACGATATCAATTCAATAAATGACTTTCATTAAGTACCTGTGGATTAGGAACGAATACATCGAGAGTAAGACAGTCTTCCGACTGTTCTGGTTTGATCTCCCAGATCTCATTCCTTGGCTGCGGACAAACCACAGTTGATCGAGTAGCGTCGAACTCCCCCCTTGACAACCCTGGCGACGGGGCTTGTGAACCTGAGTTGACCTACGGGCGGCTCGGCGTACGGGATCCGAGTGAAAGCCGATACACTACGATGGTAGTCGTTCGGAAGCTGATGAGGTCGAATATCGAGTCGCTTTCCAGGAAAGTCGTTGTTGATGTCTTCACGATGGGCTGCTCGATGTCGACAGACAACACGGAACCTTGAATGAACAAGGCCGCGACGACTAACACCCACTGAGAGAATGCAGGAGACATTTTGTGTTGTAAGTTGTAAACTATACTGCAGTGCACAATAGATGTATACCCGAAGTTTGTTCGACTTTAACACATGAATCATTATCATATCAATACAAATTGCCCGTCTAGACCTATATCTTCAGCACGAGCAACTTGACCTGAATAATAGGTCACATCTTTAACGTAAAGTAAAGTAAATAGTCTGAGCAAAGTCCATTTCTATATGTAGGCCTAGCGCCTACATGCTTCTGTCCAAAGTTCCTTCGTTTTCTCCTATCTCCCCTCATTCTTGTGCTTTTTATCTCCCTCACTCTCTTTTTCTTTCTCTACCCTGTATAGTACTAGTTGTTAGATCCAGGACACAGTTAAAGGCATTGCTTTACAATTCAAGGCAGTACGGTGTACTCGTTTTATTAGTAACTTCGACGCCATGATTACTGACTGGCTATGGAACGCCAAGTGTGTAATACCTGTTTATTACGACACTACATACCCCCAGGGGCGGATCCACGTAGAGATTATTCCGGCCCGGCCCCCCCCCCCCTTGCCCCCCAAAACGATAAAAAAAATAGGATAATAACGTAAAGTTAACCTTTATAAAACAAAAAACAAAAGCGCCCCCCCCGCTTATTCGCCGGCCGGCTGAGTCGGCACTAAATTTTGTATTAAGATTTGGCTACCCCCCCCCCCCTTGACGCCGTCTGGATCCTCTGCAGGGCCCGGATTCACGGGGGGGGGGGGGGGGGGCTTGACGGGTCAACAACAACAACAACAAAATTCTCACGAATTAGGTGAAAAAAACTAAAAATAGTGGTCTCACCCCCCACCCCCCCCCCCCCCCCCCGTGGCTGAGTCGCAACTAATATTTTCTCACGGTTCGGCCCCCCCCCCCTCTTTCCGCCGGCTGGATCCGCCACTGCATACCCCACTCTCTCTCTACCCCTCTCCCTCTCTTTATCGATCATTTTGTCACTCATTTCTCTTTCATCGTGATCGACCCACAAATTCTCTTGTCTATTCTTTTTCCGTTACCATGATTTTCAGGTCTTTCCTCAGTTTCATCCCACAAACTCTTGAAAAAATTGTAATGTCAATTTCAGCTTATAATAATCTAGGTAATAATTATAATAGAACAACATCCTTTGTGTCTCACATAATGACGCTGCACAATGCGTTTTAATGTTTATTAGTGTGGACCTAAAAAGATTCAATCTTGCCTTCATGAAAAGGACGATTAATTATAAATTGATTTATGTTGCACCTTTTCCCGAGGATACAGGTTCCCTTAGTCTAGGGACAATATAAGGATAGAGGTATATGGTTTCAGATGGCTTTTTTTACTAGTATTATTTCTTAGAAATGCCGGATCGAGTTTGTTCCGTAGGTGCGGGGTAACAGATTTAAATGATTTCAAGTCCGCCTGACTTCGGGTTTTGGGAATGACAAAATAATGCGCTGATGTATATGTACAGTAAGTGAATAATTGACGTTGTCTGATGCTGAACAAATTTCATTCATTCTTTCATTTCGGTTTATTGAGTCAAAATTCCATGTTAAAACAGTTGGTAAACTGATACAAACAAAGATTACAAAGTTCAAAGATATAAAGAAAAATTACAAATACATCAATATGGAAACGATCATAAATTAGTTCAAGGAACAAATTAACAGTAATAATAATGGACAATATAATGCACATCATACATGAAATAAATCGAATTTACATACATGTACATGGATGAGTGGGGGGGGGGGGGGGGGAGAAGATAAAAAAGAAAATGGACAAAGCATTTCATTTCCTTTTCTCGTAACATTTAGATTTTGAGCATATATTTTAAACACCGTAACAGAAATTGATATATAAAACGTGATGATGATAATATCGGACATATATGTTTTAAAAATAAACAGATCTACTAGCAAATATGAAAGTTGGAAAGTAAAAACTGAAATGGGCATCCGAAGAAGATCTAAAGAATTGATGAGATGTATAGAGGAAGTGTGGTTGGCAAATATTTAAATGTGTTTTATATTCATAGACGAATATTATTCAGATTGATGACGATGATGAAAACAATGATGATGGCGATAATGATGAGGAAGATAGGAATGGGAGTAGCAAGACGATGAAGATGACACTGATGTTAAAATTGCTTCCATTCTCATTCGTTGGTTATTATTTGATGACGATGATGGTGATGTCGAGGAAGATGTGATTCAATCTTCTCACTGCTCAGGACAGGATTGAGGGTCGACACATGATGCTTGGCTGGTATCTTTGACCTTCTCCTCCAAGAGATACTTCAGGTGCGCCATCTCATCTGTAACAGACAAAACAACCAAGCCAACGCATGCCAATAAATACACAACTTAAAGTGTTTCTTCAAACTTCTTTTTTGTTATAGTGAACCTCTTTCATGTCTCTTCGTCTTGTGCCTTAAATTGGTCTTCTTGATTTTCTTCTATACCCTCTTTCGAATCTAATTCGTTACTCTTCTTCTCGTTTTTAATCTCAGTAAGAACAGCATAGATGATGATGAGGCTTCCCTGGATAATTTTTTTAAAATTATCATTGCTGTTATTATTATTATTACCAGTGTAATTATAATTATCACTATCATTGTTTAAATTGTTATTATTGTTGTTGTTAATATTTACCCCTTTTTTTTATACTTCCATCTCCCCATTCTTTCTTTCATCTTCCTCATCTTCATCCGCTCCCTTTAGATATCTGATTTTAACATTATTGCCCGCAGTTTATTCTCCTCAGTTTTCTATTCTCATAATCTCAAATCTTTTCTTTTCATGTATTCAAAAATCCTATTTTTGTTCTTGAAGTTTATAAAGTGATTATTCTAAGTTCAGGAGAAAGTTAGTCAACGTCTTAAAAATCACATAATATGTGTTAATGCTCATTAAGTGACATCTATACCGAGATTTTATTTTTAAGTTTCAACACACCTAGTTCACCGATTGTGCAATTGAATGAAAATGGATTACAAACCTGCATTTTTTATGAGGGATGGGGACCAATTTATTCAGGAAATAGCACTCCTTTGCATTGGCCGTTCCTGCACGGCTTTCAAAAGATGGAGAGAGTTCCTTGTAATTTGGGTCCGTCGGGGTAGATTTGGACCCAGAAAGTGTACTTGGAACCAGCAGCAATCTTCAAAATTTGAAGACAAATTTGGATCTCTAAACAGGCAAAAGGAACAGAAAACAGGCAAAAGGACAGAAAAGAAGCCTTGGTAAACTAGAAGAGATGTATAACTTCTGACAAGATTTAAACGGTTTATGACAATGTCAGAGAGCAACAAAAATATGAGTAGGCCTATTTCAGAATAACTTTTTGTTAAAAGGTATATTTTATATTGTATAAAGATACTGTGCGCATCTTGATACCACATTATTACATGTATTTACAACTGACATCAAGATAGCAATTCGACAACGCAACATAGTCTATTTAACAGTAACTGAGGAACATCAGTCCGGATGCAAGGTAAAACTCCGGCAAACCCACAGTTCATTTTTCTTCGTTTTTTCCTTCTTTCTTTCTTTGTCTGAGATTTTCAAGAGTGTGTCCTCCACCCCTACCCCTAGCAGGAGAAACCTGGATCCGCCATTGGTATACACTTGTCTTAACCTCACCCGGTCTTGGCAAAGTTGGACCAGTATTTCATGGTCTGAAGGACATCTGGACCTCCTGTTCGTTTCCGAATTTACCAGCCCACTCTGGTGGGTCCTCTGGCAGTCGCAGGAAAGGAGCGCCGAAGACATACGGAATATCCTCAGTATGGGAGGCACCTAGCCAATCGTACTGGCTACCCCAAACAGAGATTGCGGGGTTGTGAGTCATTACATATGTATAAACATTTCGGCCAGCCCGCGAAAGGTCCTCGGACATGCCAAATGTAGGACACAACATTATCTTATCACCGATGAGTTTGTTGACCGAAGAAAGGTAGTCTGCATCAGGATCAGCAAGCTAAAACGAAGAAGTCCAGAAACGCAGAAAATGAGTACGGCGAAGCATAATTATGTGAGCACTTCCTGAAAGTGTTAAAAAAAATTAATGAAATTTGGCGGGGTGGTTGAAGCCCCTGAGGTAGGGAATGCGAGACTCCCTCATAATAAATTCTCCTTAGTGGGGAGAAAAAACACCAAAAACCCACACGCAAACCCACTGACGTCCACATACCCAATTCCACACGTCCATACATTATCGTGCATGAATTCGAAAACCAAAATACAATTATCTAGAATTCTTAGGTACTTTAAAAGAAAATATAGAACAATGTCTGAATGGTTCTTCTGGGGCCAGGTGTCTTAGGGTATAGTCGTCCAATGGGATGATTATCTCAGTGGGTGGCTGTTTCAAGGGGTATTTGAGTAGCAAAAAAAAAAAAGGAAAACAAAAGGGGGATCCTTTACCTGTTCTGGGGTGGCAAACACGTTTTGAGCAAGGTCCAGCGTGAGAGGGTCTTGGGTCCTGAGATTCATTGCAATCAACTGGCGGAAGGTTGACAGGTTCATTGAGGGTTGCTCGATCAGGCCCCCACCTGTTACCACGGGCAGCGTAAAGACCGATCCCTCGTCCTGCGATTAAAATGGTATACAGTCTTGAACTTGCAACGTCCAGAGTTTACTCTATTCTATCTTATACCCTTGAAGGTCGTGCACATTAAATTTCACGTACCTTAATTGGATGATTCGTGTACAGTTGATTGGTTAGCTCCAAGCAATCTTGAAAGAAGTTTCAGGGGGGAGGATGGTAACATAGGATCTTTTGAAAATGTGAAATTATTTTTCACCTTTCCCGTTTTTACCCCTCCCCGTGTCCCACCCCTCTAATTTTCCTCTAAACGGGAGGAATGGGGCTATGTGAATTTACGAAGCACTATTTTGTTAGTAATTTAGATTGTTTCACCTTCGTGCAGCGATCATGACGTCAACTTGATTGAACGATCCCTCCGATGCCATCTTGATCGGGTCATCGGTCAAAAATTGACCATCAGCCACGGGATGAAAGTAAAATGCAGCAGTTAAGACATTCGGTGATTCCTGAAGTAATAGAATAGATATAATTTTGATGATTAAAAATGTTAGGTTTAGCTTCATAAACATTTATTGCCGTGAATAACGTTGAATATATCCAATTCCAATGATGGATTTGCATACTATGTATTTATATATTTCTTATGTTCATACGTAGATGATGATGATGATGATGATGATAATGGTGATGAAGATGATGGCGATGATGATGATGATAATTATGTATGAAGATGATGATGATGAAGATAGTGATGGTGGTGTGATAGGGATTGTGACGAATGTGATGATGATGATGATAATGATGGTGTTGATGATAACTATATTGACGACGATTAGGATGAGGATAGTGATGATGTTAATGATGACGATGACGACAGTGGTGATTATGATGATGATGGTAATGATGATGGTTGTGATAATGATAGGGATGATGAAGATGATTATGATTATAATTGTTATGATGATGATTAAGATGATGATGAATGTGATGGTGATAATAATGATGATGGTGATGATGATGATGATGATTATTAAGATGATGATCATGCTGATAATGATCTTGATGATAGTGATTCTGATGATGATGTTGCTACTGCTGCCGATGAGGCTATGTGATTTTCTTCGTTTTATTTTGAAAATCTTATGTGAAAGATTAACGTACCCCTTCGTACATAGCGATGAAATCTTCAACCGGTTTGGCTCGAAGACAGCGTACCAAAGCACTTGATGTTGTGACGTCACATGCCATTGCCTTGCCCATGTCATAGGTCATCTTGACGACTTCATCCATGTTAGCGTGATGGGTCCAGGTATCGGTTAGGGCTCCACTCTTAAAATATGTAATATCAAATCATGATGTATTAATCACTTCGCTTTCATATTTTACAGACAATAAATCACAGTGTTTACGAATCGTGTTCGTGGGTCGTTTCGTGTAGTATATTGTCCGTTGTAAAGCGTTTACGATGATGATTTTTGAAGAGAAGTTGCGATCTTGTTGATATTAAACTTTCTAATTTACTAAACATTATTGGTGTGTGCTATACATTCGTAATGTTTATCCTGTCACTAATTCAATGTGATAAAGAATTGGGTTAACAATCAAACAGCAAAAACAATACTCCACCAGGCGAATTTGGTGCGTCAAAGGCCTACGTCAGCAAAATGACGCGCGCCCCATGTGCAACGGACATTAAACCATAGTACACGAGGCATCATTTGCCTGACGTAAGGCGGGCGTCATTGACTGAAGCGATCTTTGACGCACCATGTGAAAGTGGGATAATCGTACTAAGAGTGATTGCAAATTGGCAGAGCAAACAATGTGTCGAGCCTATTGCTTGATTGCTCAATAAGCGCAGTTAATGACGCAATCGAACAGACGACTATTATTAAGATATCAACCTGCATAATTGCTCGGGAGAAGAGACCAGCACTCATGGTAGATAGAAGGTGTAAGTTGACGCTTGAGGACCCGGCGCTCTCCCCGAAGATCGTCACCCTATTAGGGTCACCTCCGAAGGCTGACAGGAAATAAACAACCAATGTTTTCCATTTAAGTTTGTTTTGTTTCATAATATGACTATCTGATGTTGGTAAATGAATTATATAATTATTATATAATCTTTCATTGATCTCATTATGCTTCACATTTGACCCACATCATGTATAGCAGCATTTCCTCTTGTACGTTTCTTTCCTCGTCTTCTCTTCGATTAACATTAACAATATCCCTATGTTGGGAAATAATTATTTACGTCGTAAATTGCCAAGCAAACAGATTTTTTCTTTAGTAAGCAAAACAAGACAACTCTTGATTTGTGTTCTAAATTCGATTTCGGAATGTATTAAGTATCCACAAGTCTGCTAACATCAGACTTGAGTTTCCGAATAGTCTTGGCTAGTATATAATAGAACAATAATAAGAAGTTTCAAACAAGATTGTAGACTATCTATGTAGGTTTTTTTTGTATCACCTTCAATATTATCTTGAATCCAGATGAGAGCTTGTCGTTGATCTAACATACCAATGTTTGCTGGTATCGAGCCGTCACCTGTAAGATAACAATCCAATCATAATATCATTGTAACATTACTCTTGATCATGTGCTATTACAGAATATCGCATATAGTGAGTGCGTGCCTATTCAATATGCTGAAACATTTAAATTAACATGTTATTGTCTTCTGTCTTTTTTCTCATTTTTCCAAAGTAATCAAATAAGGGTATACAGTATATCAATATGATAATTTAGTATAAATTTATATAAATCTGTTGTAATTCACGGAAGAAGAAGTAATATCTCCACACGCAAGGAGCTTAGATTGGTGGAGGATTAATACAAAGGGGGGGGGGGGGGGGGGGGCGTGTTTCATTAACAGACTATTTAACTACAAATTAAGTGCTATAAAACCCCTCCCCATTCCAATGAAAGATGAGAGAAACTTAATTGGTGGACTCGTGGACAAATAATCGCTGTTTTTATTTCACAGCGTAAATCTCTTACCAGTGGCAAGGAACCCTAAAGGTCCAAGTCTGTAGTTGATGGTGACCACGATGACGTCATTGTATGCAGCCAATGGTGCAGGAAGCAGCTCAGGAATGGAGCCCGCCCCCAAGTGATATCCACCACCATGTATCCACATCATCACGGCTGCATCTTTCGGCTTTAATAATTACCAAACGAAACGAATTTTATCAAACAATTGCTATATTAGAGGAGTAGTAAGTTTACTAAATCTTATATTCAATCGAAATTATTTTACAGGCCTATCACGTATTTAGTGCTGTTTAATTGATTAGTGTTTCATGTAAACATCTAGAAAACTTATCTAAATAATTTTAAAGTGGCGGAGCAAAGCGACCGAGCGTTTTTTTTCTCACTTTAATAAAAAACGCAATTTCTATGTATTTTACCTCAGATAATTTTCAAGGGAGCACTTCGTAGAATTTCGAATTCTGAACACAGATAAACAATTTTCTTTTCACATCTGAACAAACACTTTTGCTAATAATTCGCAAAAAAAGTAATGTTCTCATGCGTGTATGCGCCAGTAATTATTCCCATTCCTCATCAAAAGGTTTGCCGACCTTCGTGGGAACATCGAACATTGATCTACTACCAACATTTGTTATCGGTGATCATTCGCCTGATAACTGCCAACCATTCGCCGATATGTCTACGAGCGGTCGCATATAAGTTTACAAAAATATATGCAATCAGGAGAATTTTTTGTACGACATTCGGCAACCAAACGTCAACTGATCGTCCACTATAAATTCATGCAAATTGGCTGTTGATAGTCGCAGCTTTTTTCCCTTTGTTGTCAGAATTCGGCAACCGGTCGTACGCCTTGTGTGACTTAGGTTTGAAACAATTGAAAGTTAAGATTTCTGTCAAATGTTCAACCTTGCAGAATGATGATTTTGTTTATATGCTTCGTCATATATTCGAGGCACAATATAAATGAAGGCTGATACAACTTGAAAATTAAGTTTGAACCTTTTAAAACATAACATGGACAAATATGCACAAGCCACAATGCTGTGGCGAAGTGACAGATTAAGGAGGAAGAAGAAGATCGAGAAAGAAAGAAAGAAAGAAAAAGACGATGATGATAACAAAGAAGAAGAAAGGAGAAAGAAGAAGAAAAAGATAAAGAAGAGGAAAGGAAGAAGGAGAAGAAAGCGGAGGAAAAGAAGAATAAACAAGAGAAGAAAAAGAGGCAGAAAAAGAAATAAGAAGGAGAAAAATAGTTTAAAAAGAAGAAGAAGAAGAAGGAAGGAGGAGAAGAACAGGAAAAGAAGAAGAACACTAAATATGCAAAAGAGGAAAGCGTGTACCTTTGGCTCAGGAACGAATATATCAAGTGTGAGACAATCTTCCGAGAAATCGAGTTCGATTTTCCAAAAGTCATGATCCGTCTTCTGCGGACATGCTACAGGTGTTTGAGTTGCGTCGAACCCCCCCTTGACAACCCTGGCGACGGGGCTTGTGAACCTGAGTTGGCCTACGGGCGGCTCGGCGTAGGGGATCCGCGTGAAGGCCGATACACTACGATGGTAGTCGTTCGGAAGCTGATGAGGTCGAATATCGAGTCGCTTTCCCATGAATGTCGCGGTCGGCGTCTTCACGATGGGCTGCTCGATGTCGACAGACGACACGGAATTCCAAATGATGAACATCGTGACGACTAACACCCAGCGAGACAATACTTTCGGAGACATTTTTAGCATTGATTGTTATAGTTCTCACAGACTTAGACAACGGCAATCCTCGGGCGTCCAGTCTTCCTATTTACATCTGATAATAATTATATAGGCTATATTCATTGGGGTGGTGTTACGGGTGAGTGGGGGAGAGAGAATGATTTCCTCCGATCACTTGCTAGACATGAAAACAATTTATAAAAAAATCTGAGCCCCTTTAAAAACCCCCGCCCCCTCCCAAGGCCGCCCTTTGTATGCCTGGGTAAAGGTCTTCGCAATGTCTATATGCCTATTACGACCTTAGTGGAGTGGATAATGGCCTCATGTTTATCAAGCAAACGGATACGAGCAAAGGTCGTGGAATTTGTACATTCCCTATCATACCAGTTTTACCGACGAATAGAATCGAGTTATAGTGAATGTGTTATGTGTTTCGTGAGATACTTTCTATATCTGAGTGCAGGTAGTAGGTATACTGACTCAGCATCTATATTTGAGTCACGACATGGCTAGGGAGTATCACTCTGTTAATTTCTTTATTTATCCCTCCCCACATGCACACAAACACACACTCTCTCTCTCTCTCTCTCTCTCTCACACACACACACACATACTCCTTCCTTACCCCTCTCCCTTCCTTTCCCTTGATCTCTATCCCTCTATTTAGGAAATAGTCTCTCCCCTCCCTCTCTCTCTCTCTTCCACTTCCCTCTTCCTTCTCTCTTTTCCCTTGTCTTCCTTTCTCTCTCGTTTAGTACACTGACATAAAATAACAGCATAAAAACTCAGATTATGGAACATGCAGTCCATCCCCTGGCTCTAATAGTTTTGAAAGTTTTGAAGCCATATTGTACTACTAGAGGCACAACCGCAAAATCCGCTCTAGCGCCAACTCAATCTGGGCTCACTATAGGGTACGAAAAAATAAGACGCGTCCTGTACGTATTCTACAGTGCGTCCCAGAAAGAACGAATCCGAGAATTATCGATGTTTTATCATAACTTAATGACAATTATAACTAATAAATGATGCATATTTGTAAAGCTTAGAGCCTCCTCTTTTATTTGATGCAACTCATATGATGAATATTTTACGCATGAGTGATTAAAATAAATTCGAAGAGGGGAAACCAAAAAGTCATTTGGCGGACGGTATCTGAATTTCAAAGAGAAAATCACATTTCTAGAAAGTTGAGTTTCTGCCCTTTTATATGACACCTCAATCAGGAAAAATGAGCAAGGAATGACAAAGTTCTGTTTGTTTTGAGTAGTGCTTGCATTTCCATAATTTTATCAAACCAAACGAATTCGTTTTCACTGGCTGAAACTCCGTTTCGTTGACAATCAGCCATGCATGAAGTCTTTCGTCTACGGATGATTGTCAACGGTGTTAAGTCTTTTGTCAATTCCATGTGTTGCTACGGCAGGCAGCCAGTGAAAACGAATTCGTTTAATCAAATTATGGAAATGCAAGCATTGCTTTTAAAAACTACAAATATCAAATAGCACAAACAATCTGTTATTAACTATTTAGCCCAACCTCTGAAGAAAGGACTTTTAGCCGCATATTGAGAGCATTTCTTTATATTTTAAAGAAAAGAATCAAAAACATTTTTGTATTAACACACATTCACTTGTATTGTAATTGCAAGTTAAGGAGGCTGTTAAAAATGCAGAAACTTCATATACTAAAACAATATTTCCTAAGTAAATTCCTATGTTTACCTTGGGTGACCTCAGTACACAGGTTTCACTGTAGGCCTGTAATTATGATTTCTTAGTTAAAAAATAAACATCATTGAATAAATCAATAAAGGCCTACGAAGTTCTTGCCCAAAACGTCCTCCTTGATTTTTATCTCTTTGGCTCTGCTTGTTCATATCACCAGCTGAGAGCAAGAAGGGCTATGTATAAGATGGTATACAAATAATAATAATAATAATAATAATATACACTGTCTTGAGAGGTTCTGGTTAAAACTATGCGCAAGAGGTGACTCCAATAGTACTATTTGCTGAGGGGCGCAGCCCCGAAGCAAATGGTACTTTTGGAGTCACCGAGGACCATAGTTTTAACCAGTACTTCGAATGGAAGGCATGATATATTTGTTTTATATCCTGCATCAAAAAAATATTTTATGAAAAAAAAAAAAAAAAAATAGAACAAAAAATGTCGATTTTTATCTAAAAAGATTTAAAATATGTTAAAGTTATTTTAAAGATTTAAAATATATATATATATATTTTTCTTTTAAAGATTTGACAAATTCAAAACAAATTCAAAAAAAAAAAAAAAATCACATTTGTTTTCAACTCCCAAATAGTACTCCCAAATAGTTCTCCCAAAAAGTACTCTCATATAGTACTTTCTAAAAATAGTTCAAATATTTCTGGTCAGGTGACGATCTCTCAACCAATCAAAAGCCAACAAATTTGTTGATGCATGATATAATATCAGCTATCACCCTCCTGGCTCCAAGCAGACATATCATCGTTTCGGAGCAAGAAGGGTGTTAATTCTAAAGGTGTCTGAAGTATATGAGTGTTATGTTTCGATCGAGACGTGTTGTGATATCATTGTATTGAGCATTGCTTGCACGCATGCGCGAGTTGAGCTAGAGGGCAAAGGCTGTCTCCGGTTTAGCGTTGAGGGTGTGTTATTTTCTCAGCTGATTTGGCGCGAGAAACGGAAACAGTTCAGGCATGCAGTGGACTAGTATATACAGCATAGAGAGAGCGAGAGATCAAGATCGCAATATTATATCGCTAAAATTTACAAAGAACAACTTGACGACCATGGCAAGCTCAACGGCAAAGGTGTACGTTTACGACCGTCGCAAAGGCTCTGAACCAGCACGGGAAATCACTGTTGATGATGTCTTCAGTTTTGCTGATTTTAAAGATTTAATCAAGAAAGTAAGCACGCCAATACGTAGCATGTATTTTTAACTTGTATGTGCGCGTACGTATGATATTGAGGGGGAGTTTTTATAAAGCCTTAAACTTGATTGACAAAACAGCTCACAAATATCAATTGTAGGCTAAAGCTGATTCGGCCTTAAAACTAATTTAAAAAAAAAATTGTTGAGCGAAATCATTTTTAGTTCATGAAACACCCCCTGGAAATGTTTGGTCGATGTGTGTTGTGTGTACTTGTGTATGTAGATGTTCACGTTCGCTGCGCTGATTTCTACTCTCATATTCAACTGCAAGAGCAAAATAAATAACAACATATCCGTTTAATATCTGTTCGGAACTAACTGCTCAGAATCATGAGTTCTGTAGAAATATTGTCAACTATTTACCAGTAGGACCTAGTCTTCTGACTGGAAGATCAAGTAGAAGTCAGTCGTGTGGGTTGAATCAAAGCTAATTCAAATAAAAGGTATATCGAAATGCTACATATTTTTGAATGAATCCTAATACTGTTTCCTTTCATTTGAAAGATCATACGGCCGTCTCTGTAATTTATGTAATTCCTTTCTTTTCTGAATCCACTATTTTTGGGGTCAGAGATAGAGAAACTATAGAAGTAATACATATTTCTTAGCATTTCCAATGCAGTCTGTTATGCCTGAAAGATAACATGACAAGGGGGGAAAGAGTGCAGTGAGAGGCAGAGGTTTCCCAAAGTTGACAGCCCTGGTTATGGTAATGATTAGGGTTAGGGTAATATACCAGTTTTTTTATGTTGTCCGGTTAATGTACCATTTGGGGTTATATTTAGATGTCCTGTTAATACAACATGTAAGGTTGGTTGTGTCAGAGAGAGAGAGAGAGAAAAAAAAACAATGTATAGTTTTGTTACACATTTCTCAAACTCGAAAGCCTAACAATCGCACATGACGAGCCTGTGAGGTAGACTATAACGCCTACGCATGTGGGAATCCCCAGTTTCTAGAAATAGATGTACGCCGTCGAAATATTACAAACGAGGATCCCAATGTGTGAATTTAGTGGTGTATATGTATGTGTGTGTTTGTGAGTACACATTTCTATATGTATTTTTCCCGGCTGATATGCCTGAAAGATAACATGGCATGGGGGGTGTGAGAGAGAGAGAGAGAGAGAGAGAAAGATATATATTAATTTACACATTTCCCAAAACTCAACCTTTTCTGCAAGTTATAGCCCAACGATCGCACATATTCAAAGGACCTGTGAGCAGGGACATTCTAACTCCCATCTTTGAGGTACACTACACTATGTCTATACGCATGTGGAAATCCCCAGTTTTCTTGAAATACATACACGTCGTCTGAAATAGAACAATCAAGGTGCCCAAATCATTGTTAACGTAACGAGTTTCAATATCACCCAAAGTGAGCATGTAACCGTACTGTGCCCGAAGACCATACATTTTACAGATGGCAACGGTTTACGTTTTGTAGTTTAAAAAAAAAATCGATTCATTCATCAGACTTGAAACTTGCTTTCAACACAATACCCAATCCTGAATTCCCAGCTATACAGTGGTCAGTGCTGAATCCAACTTTGGGAAAGTTATGTGACTTTGAATCATAAACCATGGTAAAGAGTAAAAAATATTTTGCCTATTGATACCGTATTTATAATCGTGCTGGTAAACTACATCTAGACTCCTTTCATAACTTATTTGATGGAAGTTCAATTAGACTCTGTATCTTTGACAGCGATGTAAATGGTCAAACGAGTACGCCTGTTATTTGTATTATTAAAATCTTCCTATTGTAAATGTTCAACTCACGAAAAGTATTTAAAACCTCTTATTACATTTGTGTCAGACTTGCATGCAGGTACTTATATGCCATTAAGTCACCACTTTACTCGTCTATTTTGTATAACTCTGCCGAACTAATTTGTACGGTCATTAATGGGAAGCCAATGCCTATGTATGATGTATATTAATATTTAAATTAGGTTAAGTTGTGATTATCTTCTTTTATCGTGTTTTTTTCTTCTTCTGCCCCCTGTTTTTGTTTGGTCTTGAAACTGTATTATAAATGATTGGTCAATATCCTTGTGTCTTATGTAAAAAAAAAAAGAAGCTTTAAAACAAATCAATAAGTTTTTTGTACACGTCATGTAATAATTGGGTTCATATATCTTGTGCTAGTGTACCATTGTAATTATACAATGATGTATTCTACCAGTTAATTGGATGGGAGAGCCCAAATGGTATTATGCAACAACTTCCATTCTTTGATTCACATATTACTGATGCCGGCCAGAGTGAACCACTTTGCCACTCTAATTTGGTAGAGCAAACGCATAATTATTCAAAGACTTCCAAATAAAAATATGATATACCATGAACCTCTCAGGCAAGGGTTTGAAATTTCCTCAATTGAATATTGTGAGTCTCTACAAACATATTGATGAATTACGAATGATTTTGTGCTCTAATGACATACATGTCCTTGCTATTAACGAAACAAGACTTGATGAATCATTATATGATAGTGACATTTAAGTGCATCATTATAATATTGTTTGTAAAGATCGCAACAGGTCTGGTGGTCGTGTATCATTTCATGTACACTGTACATGAAAGCGTAGAATTTGATATTTGTGAAGACTCCCCTATTGCTGGCCTTGAAGCTATTCCTATTCTCATACGTTTCAAAATGACGAAACCAATATTACTTCTTAATTGGTATCTGCCTCCAAACTAAAAATCTGATCTTTTAGATAATTATGAAAACTTTTTGAAATTCACAGAAAATCTTGACTGTCAATTTTTTGTCATGGGGGACATAAATCTTGGCATTCAAAAGGAAGTAGACATAATGTAACACGAGACGTTATAAGCAGGTTCAAAATATATATTCTTTACATTTTGTTAATATCACTGAATGTACCCGAATCACAGGTGAATCCGCTTCTCCTGTCGATCACATGTTAACGAACAATATTGAGTTGATCAAGTCTTTTGGTGTTCAAGGTATTAAATCATATTCTGAATTTGAACTATAAATTGTAAAAAATGAAGGTCATTAGTTCCCCATTATGTTCTTTTTGTGACCTAGAAAATGAAACGATTGAACATTTTTTTTGGAAATGTACAATAGTACAAGATTTTTGGAATCAGCTTGGAAAAGAGCTGACTATGTTTGATTTCTCGATATTAACGGAAAAACCGATAATTTTTGGTATATTGTCGAAGAATTATATTCTTTTTAACCTTATATTAATAATTGCAAAGAAAACAATTTGCCTGAATATATGCAAATTAGCTAAACCAAATATTACTGATTTCATTTCTTTATTAATCAAATCGTACAAAATGGAAAGATACATTGCTATACGTAACGATAAAAAGCTGCCCATGACAGCAGGTGGCAGGGCATAGCCCAGTGGATATCCATTGTCAGATAAGTGAAGAAAGATATTTGATATGTTAAATAAGCTGTATAATGTTCCATGCATTATGTAATCAAATGTTCATTTTCACTGGTGTGTGAATCATTTGTCAAATATATCAATGTACCTTGAAGTGACTAAAGAAGACAATTTCAATTTAAAAAAAAAGTCTTTTGGTGTTATACACAATGGAATAAGTGACCATTCGATGAGCTCTCTCATGTGGAAAGCCCATTAAACTCAATCTGGTGTCAAGTATACAACGTATAGGAAGTCTATTGATGAGGGCAATTTACTGATGCAGTTTCTGATAAACTAATTACAAGAATCGGGATCAACGAAACGTTTCTCACATGGTTTATAAACTGCCTTTCAGATCGGAGAATTGTAACCTGTATAGGCATCTGTATTTCCGAAGAATTATTGAACTCGGGGCGCCCAAATGATTTATTTTTGTTCCATTGTTATTCTTAATTTTCATCAACGATTTAACCTCAGTTTTTCATTCATGCAAACTTCATTTCTACGCAGATGACACCGTGATTTCCTTTCCCCATGGTTCTGTACGGATTCAGGGCACTTTAATCTTGAATTATCTTTTCATACCATTTGTTTTTATAGGAGTTTGGAATCCCAGATGATAGAGAGTTTGTCATTGCTACCACCAACAGAGATGAGATCAATACATATGAGACTTATGGTAAGCTGTTTCACGCAACCTACAATTCTTCAATACCCCCCTTTTTTTAGTTAGGTACACTGACAGCCCAAAAGGGAAACGGTGTTCACCTATGTTATTGTTAAAACGATACCACCGTCTGCTTTTTATAAAATTGGTGTCAATAAGTGCCCACATTTTATGTTTTAAGGGCCCACGAGTGCTTTGGTGTAATTCAGAACAAATATTTTGGCTGGAAATGTTCGTTAGGTGTAAAAAAAAAAAAAAAACCACCATCAACGATGCGGTGAAATATGTTAAGTACAGAAGACCACATGGGCCCTGGATTTGCTCCCAAAATGGCCTATAGGACCAGCAACTCTAGACAGTCAAGTGAATTCTTTAAAACTATTTTTGGGGGGTAATAGGATCGCATTAACATTTCTATAACGGTATCAAAATACAATAATACATTATGGGTATGAGGCTTTGATAGCCAAAATGTCTCAGGTACACAAATCTAATTTTAAGGGCCCAAACGTAACACAAGGGACTTTTAGATTCGCACGAAGACAATGTGGATTGCTACGCTCGACGTCCTTTTAATGCACTGCCTTGAATGGACGTCACACGTATCAGTCCACGCAAATCTAAAAGTCCCTATTAGCGATTCAAGAACATCAAATTATAGTAAGATTAATTAGGTGGTCTGTCAACGACAGATCACCTATTGATTTCGTTAGAATTTTCTTTCTTTCTTTATTCTTTCTTTATTCTTTATTTTTATTTCTTCCGTACACTTTTTTGTCCACACGTTTACTCGAAATCAACATGGTCAATTGCCTTCAAATTTCTGTCAGTCATCAAGCCCTATGATTTCAAGTCAAATTAACTTTTTCAAGGTCACTAGGTCATCGTGACGTCATCCAGGCGCCATTTTGTAAAAGTCCGGTCATTATCATATCTCGATAACGAGTCATCAAAAATCAACCATATTTGGTATACATCAACTTCAGGTCAAAGGTCAACTAAAAATTTCATCAAATTCCGCGCGCGCACCTCGACGCGCACGTACGCGCGCATTAAAATTTTAAAATGCTCAAATTCGTTCCAAATTAATTTTCCATACGTTTCAGGCCATTTTAAGCATTTTGCAAAAAAACGCGCGCACGCACATGCGCGCGCGTTTTCGCGCGTAATTGCATCTTCCAACATAGAATCGCCAAATTTTTTCTGTCATCATATTTGGCACATTTTTTCAAGCATTTTGATACCTTGTTCAACTTTTTCTGCCCATTAATAACGGAATGAGCGTCCGTTTAAGATAATTACCGTGCGCGCGAGCTTTTGTAATACATAGCATACATGGGCAAAAACATGCCTGTACAAAATCCATTGTAGCGCTTTAGGATGCAAGGTGACCCCAAGTTTTTTTTCATATTTTGATAGAGTATGAATCGGAGATATGATTTCATGTTTCATTTGACCCTCAATTAACTCATGACGTCATCATAATGGCCTCCGAACTCAAAATTTTAATTTTCATATTATGACGTCAGCAGATTTTTGGAAAATTGATTGTATCTCTGCAAATGTTGATCAATTTTCTTTCAAATTTTGATATGTTCTACCTTAGAATATTCTCTACAAATGCAGTTACCACAATATTTCATTTTGACAAAGGCATCATGGCGTATTTTTGCGATTAAAGGAGGCATGTCAATTTTTCACATTTTGCGTGTATTCTCTATGGGACATGACTTTTTCTCAAAACTGGATTCTACATTTTCGTCTTTCGCGAGCAATATCTCCGTCGTTTTATCTTTGTTTACACTGAGCTTTGAGTATGATGTAGCTGAGACAATAAGCTATCACCAGTGTGCCCTTTATTTTTCGATCAGATGCAGAGATCATGCTCATATTTCACTTGCAACGTGGGATTTGAGAATTCCATTTCTCGTTTACGTGTAATCGCTATGGGAAATGTTTTGGTATATCGGTAACGCACTTGACTTCGGACCTCGAGATCCCTGGTTCGAGTCCGGGAGTCTCCAACAATTTATTTCTTCATTTTTTTTTTCTTTTTTGACTTTTCAATGATCATAAAATTGAAAACAGACCACCTAAATCGTCCCCATGACGAATTAAATGTCTAGTTTTCTTTTTACATTCATGTTTAACTGTTTTATAATAAAGGTACTTGTTAATTAAAGTAATATAACATCATTTTCGGGGCACCTGAGCGGGCCCCGGGAGACCTGAAGCTATTTATCGCAACTCAATAGGAAATGCGTCAAAAATCGTGAATTAGTTTACTGACTAGAATATTAAACATATATGTTTATGTGTTGCACCCATTAATGATAGGTATCAATAACAAATTATACACCGCGGACATCTTCACCTCCCATCACATTGCTAATGCCTAGGTCACATTTGCAACGGCGGCCGTGCGGTCTAAAATATTTATGGCCAATAGCAATTAGAGGACCGCCACAGCATTCCCACGGTCACATACGTTAGCAGTCACATAATATGTTAGGGTAGCCGCACGACGTATGATGGGTGGAGACGGAAAATCTGCGACTGCCGTACGGCCTTTGAAGTAATGGCGCACGGTCGCCTTAGGGCGTCACTGCGGCGGCCGTAGCGTTTCGATAACAGCGAGCTTTCGATTTTAGGCACCCGACGTGCGCTACGACGCGTGACGTCATATTTATCCCCTGCGCATGCGTGAGCTTCTGTGCCCACGTTCCCTTCCAAATCACGGGAGTCGGGGGCAATTTACGTGAATCGCCGTCGCCGTGAAAACGTCAACGTGAGTGTAGTTTCATCACCTTCTTTTATGTTATTCTTTGTTTTTATTATTCTATTATTTCCTCTTGCTATCTTTTGTTTGTTCTTCTATCACCTTTTCTTATGTTATTCTTTGTTTTATCATTCTATCACTTTCTCTTTCTGTCTATCCTTATGTTATTTTTGTTTCTTCCTTCTATTACCTTCTCTTATGTTATTCTTTGTTTTACCATTCTATCACTTTCTCTTTCTGTCTTTCCTTATGTTATTCTTTGTTTCTTCCTTCTATCACCTTCTTCTATGTTATTCTTTGTTTTTATCATTATATCACTTTCTCTTTCTGTCTTTCCTTATGTTATTCTTTGTTTTTTCCTTCTATTACCTTCTCTAATGTTAATCTTTGTTTTTATCATTCTATCACTTCCTCTTTCTATCTTTCCTTATGTTATTCTTTTATTCTTCCCTCTATCACCTTTTACTTATGTTATTCTTTGTTTTACCATTCTATCACTTCCTCTTTCTATCTTTCCTTATGTTATACTTTGTTTCTTCCTTCTATTACCTTCTCTTTAAAGCACATTTGCATAATTTACATAAGCATGAAAAATGTTACACATAAAGAAAGTTTTGTATTCTCTTCAGTTACTTCTTCTCTTTATTTGGTAACAAAATTGCGGTCATGATGTAACTGATTAATAAGATAACAATGATTAATGACGTCATCACCAAAGGTCTCTCATTACCAACATGTGTAGGTAATAAGAGACAGTTACAAATCAAGACATTTTAAATACAATTTAAATGAAAATGGGATTGTTATAGTTAGTTCAAACACTTTTTAAAAGAGATACATGCAGCCAATGAACTTACTGTAATTTTGAAACGATTTTAAAACAATGTGGCCCAAAATATTTCCATACATGGACAATGAAAGGTAATAAAAAGTTTTGGGAAATTATGAAAAATTGGGTGCATAGTGTTTCTTTACAATTTTGATATATTTTGATGTCCCCGTGGATGTATTATAAGCACTAGAAAATTTAACCCCTAAACACTTCTGCTTTCGAGAAAAACGGAATATAAAAATTTACCGGTGCTCCAGGTAAATTATGATAAATTTCGAATAGCGCCTACGGCCATACAATGGTAGCTACGACCATGAAAATCTCAGAATATTTAGTTGTGATATATAATTTCCAAACGGGAATAGCTAATCGGTCGACTTTAGTCAAGAAACATTGTTTGATAGCTTAATTAATATCTTGACCTTGAGAGTTAGCTATACAACATAAAGAGTTTATTTTTTACACTTTCATATCTTTAGACTCGATTTCAACCGCGACAACGATCACTGAATATTGTAGGATCGCATATGCTTCCAACATGTTCATTTGAACCAAATTCATGACCCAATACCAAAACTTTGTAACACCTTTAACCAACAAGCGTCGGGTCATTGACTGTCCTCGGCATACTCGACATTCACAACAAACACCCCCATCTTGGACCTGGTGTCCCCCATTGCCTACACACATTTCTGATCAGACACCATGCATAATGTGCATTGCAACACCCATTCACAACACACAATGGCCATGAGTTTTCGGTGATGGTTGGCACACTTCATAAACTTCCTTTTAAAATACTTTTTAAGAGCCATCCCTAAATATCTGCATACACCACAACATTCAGTGAAAATTGTGTTTTTATATCAGAGCAAAATTTTACGATCAAAATTGCTTCCCTTGGTCAATTTTGCCAATTTTCTCGGAGAAAGAACGCATTGTAGTCTTCGAAATGAATTGGATATATTATGCAGTAGCGTTTTTAAAGGCCACATATGGCGCTATAGCAATATTGAAGCCAACACGGACAGACAGTGATGGGTTCAAGCTTGGTGGTCTCCAATTCCCTACACCTACCCTATATGGCCTTGTGCAGGCCTTAACCTATGCCATATTCACTGTATTGTTCATAGTGGGTTTTCTAAACCGAACGGACATTATAAGCCAACAAATTGGTTCAGAAATGCATAACAACACTGGTGGGTCCCTGAAACATTACATGTGGGCACTTTGGGCACCAATTTTTAAAAATCAGTCGGTGGCATTGTTTTCAGCATCAAATGTTATCTTGGAAGCCGCAATAAAACTTAGGTGAGACGTCTATGTATCTAAATTCTTAAGCTGAGAACATCTATCCAGCTACTCAACCATCCCAAAAGACTTGTGGTTTTCAAAACTAGTAAATGAGACTGGAGAGAGATGCAGTGCATGCAATACACACATGAGCATAGCTGTAGCAGTTTTATCAAACTTATTTAATACCAAAGTTTCTTTTCATAGTGCGTACTGAAAAGTATGAATGGAGATTAAAGCTTGAAGATAAATGATTTCAATGCAACCAGCCATTAATGGTAAAGACGGTATATTTCTCCTTTGCTAATATGGAAATACATTCAAAATACAGCCAATAATTGATGCAAATAGTACAATTTTATTACAACTTGTGTTTCATTATTTTAAAAAAAAATTGTAATTTTGGGGCTTTCATCTCAATAACTTACATTCATATTTAAATAAAGCGGATGCCAATTAACCATGAGAAAAAGAATCGAAAAATACAGTGTTCATTTGTTTGTATGTTAAATCAATGGATTCACTATTCATTTACTGACAAAAACTTACTAAAAGTTATGTGACTCCACAAAATAAGGTGTGAACTTTCAAGAAGGCTGAACATTCTCTTGAGGCAGATAGTTATTGAAAGTAATTTTGTGTAATTGTTTTTACCCTGTACATGAATACAATTCATGCTTCTTTGCTCGACCGAACGTCGTTTGTTCCCACGTGCAGAACGATGTGCGACGGAGAGGAAACCTGGTTACCAGGCAGCACCCATTGGACATGTCTACTAACTTGACCTAGCTTTAATAAGGCCCCTCCTTCCTCTCCAAACGACGTTGGCTGACGACCCCAAACCTTGTTTTCCCTCACGATGCGCGAAGGCGGCTAGCCAGTGCATCATGGAATCGCCTATAAGCAGGATCGTACTTGACTGGCAACCTACAACAGGAATGAAAGAAAAACTTCCGGCAGCTCATTATTATTGATGATTATGATTTATTCGTTTCAAAATTGCCTCATTGCCTCAAAACTGCCTCATGCATAAACATGAGTCAATTATACATACTATTTAAACATATAAATCTACCCAAATAACTGATAATTTTTCTTAACACACTTCCTTAAACTCAAATGATTAAAGTAATATGGTACGATACATCATGAATTATGCAACAGATAGCATATAAATACGCACATATCTCTTATGCGCGTCCGAGGACCAGCGCCCCGTGTTCTCAATTTCCCCTGCGTCAAACCGGCCATAGCGGCTGATATGGCCGCGCCTTTTCTGAAAGAATGTGAGTAAATCGTGCTACTGGCAGATCCAAAAAGGACAAACACTATTAATTTGTCTGGCCGAAGGGGTCGCTTTCACGACTTGCATCGCCGTAGTAGGCTGGGGTTGAATGCGTGCATGGTGCTGTGGCAGTCATGAGCCACAATTCACTATCAATGACAGCCCATGATCTAGTGGGTTCTCTTGCTTGCCTCAGCCTAAACTGCGCATCGTATGTGCGCCAGCCGTAGCCGCCAAATCTAGCCGCCGTCCGGACGGTGTCCATATACTTAAACATCTCTAAGGCCCGAACTATATGCTTCTCGGCGTATTTAGATGCAAATACCAAAAATGCGCTGGTCCATTGCTCTATTGAGGTTATTCGCGGCACCCCTCGTGGGTGCGCTGCCGTCTGGCACGGGGACGTTTTTGAGCAAGGCCCCTAAATCAACAAACTCGCCTTTCCAGATTCCATCCCGCAATGCGCGAGGAACAGCTGACCCCAGCACCTCCCGAGGAGTTTCCAACAAGGGAGGGTCATTGATCATAAGCCCCCCCCCCCCCCTGCTGCGCCTGCTCAGTGCCTCCATTTAAAGGTAGGCGTTACTACTGCAGCTAGAAGGGATTAGACCACACAGCGAGCTAACAAGGTCACTGTGACAGGTGGCTATCTCATTAACTCAGCTCTCATTTAACATAAGAAAAAGAGGATCATGGGGGACCAACAGGCACCGATTTGGGAAGTTTTCTATATAGAGGGAGCAAGTAGCTACAAGTAGGACAGTGTGCCTTTAAGTTTAATGTATCATTACCCGCGCAAACCAACGGCCTAGAATCGTACTCACTTGCGGATGGACCCGGTCCCCGCTGCTCCGCTCCGGGGTTCGGCTGCGGTGCCTGGACGAGAGGCTCTGATACGGGCTGGGAAGGCGGAGCTGTTGCAGTTGCAGTTCTCCGTGAACGTGAGGACCCAATTCGGTCAACAGTTTTCCACCTGGATTTCTGCTTAGCCTACGGCATTATAATTCCCGACGCGATGATACAATTAACAAAGTTATGTAGCTAATATAAAGTTAACCAGTTATGAACTCCAAATGTACAAAATTCAAAATCCCGTCGCCGTATATAATTACTCTGAAGAACCAAGTTGTATTAAAATGTTTCCTTCTGTAAATCCGATGTGGAATCGAAGTATAATAGTTGTCGACTACAATGTTTCCTCAATAAAGTCCAATAAATTAATTTGCCACCGAATAATGTCTACGTCCATCCTCTAAAAAATCTGCAAGGTGAATGAGAATTCTCACGCCAACACCGTGAGAACCCGATACATCCCGGCTATAATAATTCCATATATAGATTCGAAACATACCTTGCGCAAATTCCGTTTATAGATACGCGTACACAGGGGCGTCGCCAAAGGGGGGGGGGGGGGGGGGGTGTGGGGGGGTGCGACACCCCCCCACCTGTCAGGATATTGTCGGTAAAATTGCGCTGCCGTCGGGAAAAAGAGAAAAGGGGGAGGGAAAAAAGAGAGGGGGAAAAAAGAGGGGAAAAAAGAGAGGGAAAAAAAAGAGGAAAAAGGAAAGAAAAGAAAAAAAGAAAAGGAAAAGAAAAGAAAAGAGAGAAAGGAAAAGAAAGGAAAGAAAAGAAAAGAGAAAAAAGAAAGAAAAGAAAGAAAAAAAAAAAAAAGAGTGAAAGGGAAACAAAAGAAACGGGGGATGAAAGAGAGGAGAGAGAGGGGAAGTAAGAGTCTGAGAGAGGAGGAGTGGGAGTAAAAGAGAGAAGGGGGTTGTTGGGTGGAGTCGTCTCGTCGAGGGAGCAAGAAAGACACGGGTAAATATGTTGCTGTGTCGGTATTCTTGCTCGATCCTCGTGTACTATATCAATGCAGAAGTTTGAAGTCGGTGAGATGTATATTGTCGGTCGATCGGCCGACAAGTTTTTTTCCCTACAAACTGTGACTTCTTATCCGCTGTGACGACTTCGAGAGTGACTACAACTACAATACCTGTATTTTCTCGAAGTTTCACTTTCCTATAATATCAGCTAAAGAAATCAGAGGTTTAACATTTTCGGTGAAACTATATTCAAACAAGGTTTAAGAGTCAACAACGGTACGACGAATCGTCTTCCTTTCTTTATATTGTGATGAAACGCCAAAAATTCCGCGCTTCGCGCGGAAGGGGAAACTTCATTTAGACGAGTCGAGAACGGTACAACGAATCGTCTTCCTTCTCTAATAATTTAAGGAAACGTCAAAACTTCCGCGCTTCGCGCGAGAGGAGAAAACTGAATACAGACAAATAGGGTTTATTAAAAGTCGAAAACGGTACAACGAATCGTGTTCTTTGTCTAATAATTTGAGTAAACGTCAAAGCTTTCGCGCTTCCCGCGAGAGGGGGAAACGGAATTCAGATGAATAGGCCTTAATAAGATTCGAAAACGGTACGAGGAATCGTCTTCCTTTCTGTATATTATAATGAAACGCTAAAATTCCGCGCTTCGCGCGGAAGGGGAAACTTCATTTAGACGTGTCGAGAACAGTACAACGAATCGTGTTCTTTCTCTAATAATTTGAGTAAACGTCAAAGCTTTCGCGCTTCCCGCGAGAGGGGGAAACTGAATTCAGATGAATAGGGCTTAATAAGATTCGAAAACGGTACGAGGAATCGTCTTCCTTTCTGTATATTATAATGAAACGCTAAAATTCCGCGCTTCGCGCGGAAGGGGAAACTTCATTTAGACGAGTCGAGAACGGTACAACGAATCGTCTTCTTTCTCTAATAATTTAAGGAAACGTCAAAGCTTCCGCGCTTCGCGCGAGAGGGGGAAACTAAATTCAGATGAATAGGGCTAAATAAGAGTCGAAAACGGTACGATTAATCGTCTTCCTTTCTCTATATTGTAATGAAACGCCAAAACGTCAAAGCTTCCGCGCTTCGCGCGAGGAAACTGAATTCAGGCAAAATTAATAGGGCTTATTAAGAGTCGAAAACGGTAAAACGAATCGTGTTCTTTCTCTTATAGTTTGGGGAAACTTCAAAGCTTTCGCGCTTCGCGCGAGAGGGGGAACTGAATTCAGATGAATAGGGCTTAATAAGAGTCGAAAACGGTACGATTAATCGTCTTCCTTTCTTTATATTGTGATGAAACGCCAAAAAATTCGCGCTTCGCGCGGAAGGGGAAAACTTATTTTAGACGAATCGAGAACGGTACAACGAATGGTCTTCTTTCTCTAATAATTTAAGGAAACGTCAAAGCTTCCGCGCTTCGCGCGAGAGGGGGAAACTGAATTCAGACAAAATTAATAGGGCTTATTTAGAGTCGAAAACAGTCCAACGAATCGTGTTCTTTCTCTAATAATATGAGGAAACGTCAAAGCTTTCGCGCTTCCCGCGAGAGGGGGAAACTGAATTCAGACGAATAGGGCTTATTAAGAGTCGAAAACGGTGCGACGAATCGTCTTCTTTCTCTAATAATTTAATATAACGTCAAAACTTCCGCGCTTCGCGCGGGAGGGGGAAGCTTCATTTAGATAAGAGTCGAGAACAGTACACCGAATCGTCTGCTTTTTCTCATAATTTAATGAAACGTCAAAACTTTCGCGCTTCGCGCGGGAGGGGGAGAAACTGAATTCAGACAAGGATTAAGAGTCGAGAACAGTACACCTAATCGTCTGCTTTTTCTCATAATTTAATGAAACGTCAAAGCTTCCGCGCTTTGCGCGGGAGGGGGAAAAACTGAATTCAGACAAGGATAAACAGTCGAGAACGGTACAGCAAATCGTCTTCTTTTTTATAATAGTTTAATGAAACGTCATAGCTTTCGCGCGGGAGGGGGGGGGAAAACTACATTCAGCCAAGGATTAACAGTCGAAAACGGTACAATTATTAATCCTCTTCTTTTCCTCATAATTTAAGGAAACGTCTAAGCTTCCGCGCTTCGCGCGGGAGGCCCATCACCCACACCCCCCTAATGAGCCCGCTTTTAAGTGATTCTCTTGCTCACTACCGCCCCTCCCTAAAAAAAGATCCTAGCTCCGCGCCTGCATTAAAATATATAGCTATGATGCTGACTAAATTGAAGAAATAATTCGTATATTTATGTCGTCGAGGAAAATGACAATTTTGCGCGTATGCAAGTACTATAGATATTCCATAGGAAAAATAATTTAGCCTTCGGCCCCAGGTTTATAGGGTTGAATTTGTAGATATTGGACATTTAATTTTGTCGGTAATTGGTGGCTAGTTTTGTCGGTAATCGTTGGCCTCTACACCCCCCCCCCCCCCACTGAAAAAGGTCTAGTGACGCCCCTGCGCGTACATGAAAGGAACCGCGCGGCTGACTCAAAGGGTGTCGGCATGTTATTGTTTTTACTCAAGATGCCGCTAAGGGTCATCACAGAAGAGAAGCCGCCGCGAACTCGTGATGTCACTGATGAATGTAAACCATTTATATCGCCCTACGTTCGATAAAATTTCCTATAATACTATTTCATTTTTTTACCGTTTCAGAGGAGCTTGTTAATGATGGAGTCTATCTCTATATCCTGGTGAACCTCAATCAGGATTTGCCTGCCCCTACCCAGCAGAGTGTGGACTACCAACCCCACTATGATACCCTCATCAGGAGTGGCATGTATGAATACTATGCCAGTGGAGGACAGAATCCACTACGTAAGCTTTGAAGTCTGTCATTATGTGATCAGTGGTATTGGTATTTGATTCTATACTTTCATCTATTAAGCTTTATCACTATTACTTCAAAACAACTTGTTCAATTTCACTGTTCTTACACTTTAAGAGCCATGTTTTAGGTTTCAGTGATGAATACATTTTTATGTAATTCAATATTAAATTACAGACATAGTGTGTGAGGCCAATAAATTGTGTGTGTGTGACAATTACATAATTCTATGCCATTAATGATATTGTTATATGTTTTGTATTTCTTATCTAAACATGTCATTGGAAATTTCAAATTGTAATTAACATAATTTCTAAAAGAATAAATGTATCCTGTCATCTCATCATAGTACCTGTCAATTTTTGCTTTACCCAACAGCTTTTGCAATTGCAGAACTGATAGATAACTCACTTGCAGCCACTAAAAATAACGTTGGACCCAGAAACATAGAAATCAGATTGGTATGTGCCTTTGTTTCTTTCAAATATGCATTATTGTTTATTTCTGATTGGAATTTGGGTAGTAAATGAAAATAGTCTTCGAATGTATTGATACTGTCATGACTATATGACTTTTGTGACAGGCAAAGAACCTTTGTTAGACACTCAAATGTACACAGCAGTTTGTATCTTGATGATAATGCTTGTGCACGTGCTGAAAAAGACCATACTTTGGGGGGGGGGGGGGATACTGAGAGTCAGCATCTTGTAGTTTAAAGTGGTTACTTAGGTTCTTAAACATGTCCTTTGTTCATATTTTTTTTCTCAGTTTTATCTTGTATTCAAATAGAAAAATATTGCTTCACCTTGTAGTATCGGCTCGGTGTAAAAATGTCAGAGGTAAAAATGTCAGAGATAAAAATGTCAGAGGTATAATTGTCAGAGGTAAAAATGTCAGAGGTAATAATGTCAGAGGTAAAAATGTCAGAGATAAAAATGTCGGAGGAAAAAATATCAAAACGAAAGCATGCTACAGGTTGAATTATTGGTAATGCATGGTTGTATATGAGGTTTATCGAAAAAGAATAACGAAGACTTCTTTGCAGTCATTATTTCAGCGCTGCTTTATTTACCTTTCGGCCTAAAATTGTGACTATTGCCTGATTATTGCCGGAGGGAGGTGGGATACTCCCTCCCCAGGTTTGTACGCCAAGGCCATGCATCTCAGAGCACATCGTTTAAGCCTAAAAACAAATAAAATCTTCACTTCTGTTGCTCCTTCTTGTCCTATTTTCGACCAAACTAATACCATAATAATCATTATTTGTTAGCTAGAGGTGAGCTATCGCCGTCGTCCCCGTCTGTCGTCCTTAAACCTTTTACATTTTCATCTTCTCCCTAAAAACGCAAGGTCAGATTTTAACCAAACTTGGCAGGAATCATCCTTAGGGGTAGGGGATCCAAAAAGAATCAAATGGTAAACGTGCCCCCCCCCCCCATGGGGACCCAGGGGTGGGTCCGAAAGGGCCCAGCCCATGTAGATTTCAAACATCTTCTCCAGATTCAGCCGCACAAAAATCAAGGTATGTAGATACCTTCTTAGGTGAAAAATATAAGGTGTTCATAACAGTTCCAAGGGTGGCCCAATTGGGCCCCCAAGGGGGAGGGAGGGGGGGGGGGGGGCTGAATGTTAAAAGTAACTGTGTCATCTTGTTCAAAACGCAGTTTCCAGCAGGTACATATTCGTACAAGTCTACACATTAAACAAAACGCATCATGAATTTGGCAGGAAAAAAAACCACCCTACGGTTGAGTTTGAGGGACTGTATTTCTCTCACGCTTCTTAATCACAAGCATGATTTTATTATATAAAGTTACACTGTGTTATGTTTAAACCAACACATACAATCATTTCTGCTTTTCGAACCGTACTGCATAAAGGTCGAAAGCACACGACAAAATACCTGGCTACTACATGTAAGCCTACTATCTGACATTCTTCAAGAATTGATGAGGGAAAAAGCATCCGTGTGTTTTTCTTAATGTTTTCTTGTGATAACAGTCTTTGCTTGGAAGACCATAAAGATGGGTCTGATGGCTGAATTTGTGGAATTTTTGTGCGATCTCATTCAATCTTAATATTCTATGTACTTACTTCCTCAAAACCTAGTAAACATTAAAACATCAATTAATTTAAAATATTGATAAATGTTAAAAATTCATATCTGCAAACCTGAACACAAAATATAAATTTCATTTTTTTCTTCTCCACATTGTATTATCCTCAGGGAATATACGAAGTACAATACACAGTCATTTATAAAGTATACATTATGATATGGAAGAGGGGAATGTAATAGATTATATACCTCTCTTTAGAAATCTAGGCATCTAATTGGTCTAAATTGGAGTCGTGATTTTAGCATTGCCCGTAAAGAAACAAACAACGCCAGTAACGGTCAATAGTTCATGAGAAAGATTCCCGTTGCCCCGGGTTACTGGAAAATAATAACATTTTGGTGAGATCCCCATTGGTTTACGTGTAAAAAGTTTCTTTGTGCGATCGCGGGTACCATACAATGTGTGTGCGATTCCGAATGATCGTAACATTCAGGCAACTTTCCAGCGAAGATTAACATACAGTGTCTCACATTTCCTGTGTTGTTTTAACCGATCTTTACTCAGAAAAGGATAAGGCAAGAATTCTTTGTAGATTTTTTGTGTGAATTCGGTATATAAAAGATATATGGACTGCTTTAATATTCGAGGCGTGGCTGTTTCTATACTAGCTCTCAGGGACGTTGCATCCTGCCATGACCCTCGCCGGCGAATATTTTTTTTCCCAAACAGGTTTGCCAATGCTAATATTTCCGGTCATCTGATTGGCTGATATGTTACGTCATTAGCAATGACGTAACCGTTAGGGTGAGTGATAGGGTTATAGAAATCGTTGGCTCAATCGGTAAGGTCAGCGTAACACAATCTTGGAGTTGTGGGTTCGAATCCCAGTAATTTTCTGTTCTATTTTTGCCTTTATAAATAGTGAGGCAGAGCAATAAAAAATCACAGTCTAATTGTTTGTGACCTCTTTCCAAGCTGCTAATGGCGTAGAACATATCAGCCAATCAGAAGAACAGAAATATTAGAAATTGCAAACCTGTTTGGGAATAAAGATTTCGCCCCCCGGCGCGCCCAACGTCCCCTTAAGCCTATAGAAACAGCCATGTCTCTCATAGCAGTCAATATATCTATACTAGCCCAGTAGCTTAAGTCTCGACATTATGTGTGATAAAGTGCTGAGATATTGTGACTGCACTGTTTTTACCTCGACATTTTCTGTACCTCTGACATTTAAAAAAAAAACCTCTGACAGTATTACCTATGACATTATTACCTCTGACATTTTTACCTCTGACATTTTTACCTCTGACATTTTTACCTCTAACATAATTAGATGTGAAGAATGCTCCTCAAAAGTAATCTATTTTACGACAGCAGGTTTTTGCTTTAGGGATTTAACTGCTTTATATCGTCTGTTTGGAGCCAGGAGGGTGTTATCTCTGTGTGAAAGTATATGAGTTTACGCCCTTCTGGCTTAAACCAGATGATATGGGCTTAACGGCCAATTAATTATCCCGCTTTTTGTTTCACTTTCAATCAGTACCTGGATGAAACAGGAGATAAGAGCATGGTTTGTGTCCTTGACAATGGCAAGGGCATGACCACCACGGAACTTAACAACTGGGCCATCTATCGACTCTCTAAATTCAATCGCATACAAGAGAACAACAGGTAATACCACTTCATTAAAAACAATTGATTCACAAGGAAAGGAGAGATATGTTTATTATCATATTTGATGGTCCAGTACAACAGTTAGAGTAGTCATCTTGGAACTGCATGTTAGCTGTATGAAACGAAGTCAAGGAACTGTGCACATAGCCCGTGAGATAGGCTTTAAAGCCAGATGTCTATGGGTTGTATATCTAACTGAATTTTGAAGTCCTTTTAAAGTAAACCCAATTGTCTCAGGCCATAGATTCAGGGATAAATGTATTTGAATGAAGTCTCAGACCAATTTATGAAGCTCATTTAGTAGCATTGACAATTAAATTGAATAGGATTAAAAGAGAAAACAATATCAAATGTTTAGCACGTTGTAATATCAATTGTCAAACAGTGGCAAAAGTTATAAACTTGGCAATGATTAAGTTCTTTATTCATAACGTTTGAAAGACTATTTAAGTATACTAGGATCAATTACATGATAATAATATACACCTCTATGATGTACTAACACCAGCAGAGTATTATGAATTCATGAGATTTTAGAAAACAAAACTTTGTAAACTTAATTTTTCATTCTTTGTATTTTGTAAACTATTTTTTTAATGACAGTAATGAAGACAAACACTTTCCCAGATCGTTAAACAGTGACATCTCATTCTTTGGAGTAGGAGGAAAACAAGCAGTGTTTTATATTGGTGACTCAGTCAGGGTGAGTTATATGCTTTTTGCCTGTATCCTTGGACATTGCCTAATAACACTTCGGTTGCTTTCTTCACATCTCTGCATGGTCGCTTGTTTGCCTGTTTGCCACATGTGCAATTTTGCACAAAACTGTAGACACCAATCGACAGAAGGATTGCTTTGTGTAACATAATGACCGTGCAATATTACCCATTTTCATTCAATCCATGACAACTTCTGTAACGCTGTTATAGATTATCTTACTATTGAACAGATAACTAATCTTGAAGCCTTGATACATCTATCACATGATAAATACAATATGGTACAGGAATATTATTCGGATAGCGTATAAAGTTTAAAGAGTTAATCGACAGCAGTTAAATGTGGTGTAAGATAATCGTTTAATGCAATGGGTCCTTCATAGTAGAAGTTATGTCAAAACAATGTTTGATTTTCAACCAAGTGATGTGAGTTACAATTCACTATCTATCAGATGTCATGTAATCTTCTACGGATGTGCTAGATTAGTTTTGTAAGCATTTGTAAGAGTTCCATGAAAAAAATGTGTTTATAGAATAAAAATCTCTGAATGCTTGAATAGTAAAGATGATTCAAGATCGTTAAGTCAACAGCGGTTTTTTTCTTCTCCATTGTCCTCTACCAGTCAGTATGAAAATACAAACTGGCTTGAAGAAACAGTCATGAACCTACTTATTTAGTATTGCTTCATCAGAAAGGTTTGCTGGGTCATAGTTTACATCTCTTATCTTTGGCAGTTTAAGGTACAGGCAGAAAAACCCGTTATGTGCAATGGATTCTATACCCAATGCAAGGTGTTAGAGTCGCGACATGAGCGATTTGCACCGACTAGTCGGTGCAAATCGCCCATGTTTTACATAATTTCTAACAGATGATCAGTAAACCCAAAGATTCTAAGGATGTTCATGAGATGACGGTATCAAAGGAAGAGTTTGAGAGGAGAGAGAAGAACAAAGAAGACATCTACAAGGGCACCATCCATAACAGGCAGGTGGGTGGTTGATTACATATATTACAATCGTTAATTTCAATTTTTGTAATAGAAATGTTTGTATAGCAATTGTTAAATACTTTCTCAACTCTTTCGCTCAAACAACTTCCTTTTTTCTTCTCCATTCTCTCCTTCCCACCGTCTTGGTCTTTCCACATGAAAGTATTGTTTTGCAATTTCGATTTCATCTTACAATGACTTACAATATGTATTTTAGTTTTGTATATGTTCATATCTCTCTATATTTTTTAACTTGTTTTTAAATTGAACATTTTCAGCTTGCGAGCAAAGACGCAGTAAGCAGGACACATTTATCCCATCATAATGTCGACTTCCAACTCCATGTTTAATGCCAAGTCCAACTATGCGCATGCGTGCAAGCAATGCTCAATACAACGATGTCATAATGCAACTCGATACATAACGATAATGCTTTTTTCTTTCATCATTAACATGCCTCCTTGCTCTTATAAAGCCTGCAGCAAGAACAGTTTTATATTGGTAGAGGAGTATCAACAGAAGATGAGATAAAAAAGTTGTACTACTTTCAGTAATGTTTCTTTTCACCATCTTTTTTTATGCAATTCACACTTGAAGCAGCCACGTTTCACCAGAAGATGAGATAAAGCAATTGTACTACTTACAGTTACGTTTCTTTTCTCAATCTTTTTCATGCAATTCACATTTGTCTTGAAGCCTGGCGAGGGCAGTGACGTATCACCAGAAAATGAGATCCTGCACAAACTGATCAAGGAAGAGGAAGGCAAGGAGAACTTCACCCACGTCGTCATCACCAGTATCAACTCAGACCACATGAAGTTCCTCAAAGAAGACTTCAGCAGTTGGAGCACACTACTGGCGTAAGTCTATCACGTATTGTCTTCTTGATTCCAATACTGGATACAGGTGTTGGGTCAGGGCAATGGTAAAGGTTTGGTACCAACCCCGGGTTTCAATTCCAAACCCTCAGCCCCCCAACCCACCTTCAATTTTTTAAAGTGTTAAGAGGGAGTGAGCTGTTCTATTTGACCAGACCTTGGAAATTATAAACCTGGACTCTATATACATGTAAAAAGATACAGAACACAGTGTCTCAGAAAATTGTCGAGCAAGCTAGTTGTGGTACATATTGCTTGAAATAATGTAATGATGTTCAGTCCTCTGATTTTAGAGAACAATACTTGTTTCCCTTCCTGAAGAAGATGATTCATATATATATATATATTTGTCCATTTCAAAACTTAACTAATGATCAACTAATAACTCATAGATTGAATCAAATAAACGTTAGAATTGATTAGGCATCATGATAAAGGAGACTACAAAATATGTTCAAAATGTAATGAAAATCGTGGCTAGGTAAAGGTTACAGAGTTATAGTTTGCCTCCATTTCATTAAGCTCTTTAATATGTCTTCAGTATGTCTTCTCGGATTGTCATTACAGACACATCTACCACTACTACATCCATGGTCCACAAGGCAACCAGTCCCACTTATCCAACTCCATGGGCCGTACGCCAACCCCATACCAGAACATTAACATCAGCATAACCATGTACAAGAAGGGCCAACAGCACCAGCAGCTCAACCTCAGAGACATTGAAGACGACCCGCAATCCATCTTCATCAGGTCTGCCAAGGACACGTTTGAATTCCGTGTCTTGGTAGAAGGAACTGGTCTGGTAGAAGGCGTGCTTCGATATCATCCATTCCTTTTCGACAAGGAGTCGTATCCACAGGGTAACCTCGCTAGTCATAATGACTGCAATCCATAAGTACCGCTATTCAACGACGTGTAACTTTCTATACGTGAATTAAGGACCGCTATTCAACGACGTGTAACTTTCTTTATACGTGAATTAAGGACCGCTATTCATAAAACGGAAATTGGGTCACTATTCATAAAGGCATAAGGACCGTTATTAATAAGGACAGCTACTCACAATGTGAGATGAGGGTCCCCGTTCATAATTCACATTAAGTGTCATTACTCACAAGGACTGCTATTCATAATACGAAATCGGGGACACTATTCATAATACGAAATGAGGGTCGCTATTCATAATACGGATAGCATGAATAGCGACCCTGTTCTCATATATAATGAATAACGACCCCGATTTTGTATCATGAACAGTGACCCTCTTCTCATATTATGAATAGCGACCCTCTTCTTCGATTATGAAAAGTGGTTCTTATGAATTATGACCCTTATGAATAATGACGCTTTTCTCAAATTATGGATAGCTAGCCTTATGAATAGCGAGCGGACCCCGCATCCACGTGACTATGGCCGAGGTGCGGGACAAGTTTTTTGTTCTTGGTTTTTTATGTCTAATTTGACCCTATCATTTTAAAAGGAATTGGAGAACTAAACTTTGTTGAACTCTACAAAGAGCTATAACATTTCTACTAAACCCTGAAAACAACTCCAATTTGTTTTTGTTGACATTTGAATTGTCCAAGGCATCATGTTTTTAAGGACACGTTAAATTCTGGTATACCCATAAGAGAGAGAGAGAGAGAGAAAAAAAAAAGAAAGAAAGGAAGTATTTCCATTTATTGATCGAACTAGTGGTTCCTAAAAATTGATCAGATTACTTTATCAAACCTCGAAATTGCTTTCTATATGATGTTTTTTATACTTTATTGCTGCAGTACTTGAAGAAGTCGATGACGAAAGTGATTACAACAAAGATAGACTTGCGAGGGGTAGCAAAGCCATATTTGAGTGCTACTGGAATGGAAGGCTTATTCCCTATGCACATGTCCAAGAGTGAGTAGTAGAGTGTAGCAAGTGTAATTTCAATGAGTGTGGGAGTCATTTCCATTTTAAAGTGTTATTTGGTTAAAGAAATTCATTCTTCATGATTTATTGGGTAATTATCAAGCAGTTGTATAGTTGAGATGTGGAGGCACATACCATTTTATTTTGAAGTCTTTCTGTTCGCTTCATTGATATGGCATCATACAGGATGATGTTATCATGCTTTCATGTTGCAATTAACTAATGGTGAAGTGAGTGATTGAAGGTGTGACTAATTGGATTAATTAATGATTAAAGGAATGCGAATTCAATGATGGAATGCGTGGAAAAACATAATATTGAGTAAGGAATGGATGAATAATGGCATAAAAGTCTGAGATCACGCGACCACGCTCTCCCGACAGAAACTCAACTTTAGGTGACAGAGCCTTCTACTTATCTGGACCTATAAGCTGTGGAATAATTTTCCATAATCTATCAAGAGCACGACGTCTATGTCAACGTTCATATCAGCCCTCACGACTTTCCTGTTCCCAGCTAGGACACCATATCAAGAATAAACTAATGCCACCAAAGAATATTAATGGAAAGTAATCTGAATTTAAATCAACGAACAAGAACGTTGAATGTATGAGACATTGTAGAGCAAGCGCCATACGTGCTATACTTTTTTTTTATAGATCTGTATATATAACGCAATTTATATAAGTGAAAGAAAGAAAAGAAGTGGACATTCAGATAAATTTGCTACAATCAAGTTTTAACTTCTTAAACCTATCCATTGTGTTTTGACCATCAGCTTTGACTGGTGTGCCATGCCAAAGAAACGAGGCAGTATTCCTTTCGAATGCTACAATAGGGTATCTGGCGTCCTCTTTGCCAATAGCAAGTTTGAGGTCAGCACAAACAAACTGACCTTCAGTGACCTTGGGATGAAGCTGAATGATAAGAGCGCAGTCTTTGAGAGAGTTGTTGGGGGTCAGGTAATTAAACACATTTTTTCTCTTTTAATTATGTTTCTAGTTTAGAGACATGTATGCTCAATTCAAATCAATGAAACTTATTGGTTGTACTGCCTACATTAAAAATGTAAAGAGCCCTAATTTCTTTACATTGTGCTTCTAAGGAATATTCATGATGATGCAGTATCCATGGGGTGACAAACAAAGAGGATTTCAGCTGTTTCTTTGATTCAGATTGGGAAATTAATGTTTTGTTTTCTAATCATATTCTTTTAAAGTTATTATTACGAATAATTTATCTATGTTTTGGAGCATATCATTGCTATTTATAGTTATGCAATAGTACTATAGGTCCAAATCAGAGGAGCTTACTCCAGAACTGATCCAACAGTATCTATTATGTGTTTTAAAAGAAATTTGATGTCAGTTTTGGACTTCACAATTATATAATGACACCAAGAAAAACAATTTCTCAAGTAACCTATCATATCATACAGGAGAAATGATGGTAGATAATGGACATTAAAAGCTCAGCATTTAGTTCTACCGTTCATGAAAGTCCGAGGTTTGAATCCTGGATTGGGACTCATTGTAGCACGGAGAAGATAAATGAAGATCAGTTCAAAATTATAATATACTAATGTATAAATAAAAGTAGGAACATCTTTGTCTTGTTTTCAGCCCCACAGAGTGAAGATTGACAAACAGTTCACTGAATGGCTGCACAAGTGTCACGAGACGCATGACAAACAGATCTGCTTCAGAGACTACGTGGAGAACACCACGAGGCCAGATCTACCCAAGAAACAACAAGAACCCTGGGCTGTGTTCGAATCTGTGGAATGGGATGGGAAGGTGTATACCACAGGGCAACAGGTATGATGTCACAGGTGATAGTGTGATGTAGAGAAAACTTTGAATGTAAAGATGGATAATGATTATTTTCTTCTATATAAATGAGATGAGAAGAAAAAAACGAGGACGAGTGAGATGATAATTTAGAAAAAATCCAGTGGGAAGGGGAGAATGGGGGGAATGCACCACAACAACTTTACATAATCCCAGCTTAATCCTTATGATATGGAGTTAAAGGTGAAATTAAAATATGTCAACTTATCTATCACTAGAAACTGGTAAGCTAACAGATGGCCATCGTACAAGTTTTAGGTCAACTACATATCGGGTGATTTATACAAATATAAATACAACCACCTCCATAGCAGCTGGGATATACGAGAGATTCGCCGGAAAAATAACGATGTTTTAATGACGTCACTATATGGACCAATACTGCCCAAGCAGACGACATCCCATAAAGAATGAACATATTTGCAAAGCTATTATTTGTCAAATTATAATGAGTTTAGTGTATATAGATGTAATGGCATGTCAAACCATTCAAAAGGGGATATGACCCGATTCTGATAACTAAAATCTTTTGCTTGTAATACACAGGATAGGGGTTAATTAACAATCAAAGAAACCAGACTTTCAAATTGAAACCCCCCGGAATGATAATTAAGGACGGCATTTGTTCCCTCTTGAAACCTTGAACATACCGCGGTGTGTGCAGCTGAATATACAATGGCGTCTTATTTTGTTTACAAGCGACAGATTCCTTTATTTTTGTATCGCTGCATTTGTCATCAAAATAAAACCATGCGCGGGGTTTATAGTGAGGCAATAGATTATACATTTAGCTATGCCGGGGCTGTATTTAAGCGTTTTGTAATTTATAATAATTATTGCTTCGAATGTTTCCAAGCATTGAATTTTGATAACCTTGTCGAATCAAAGTTTCAACTTTGCAATAATGAAAATAAAGTAAGTTTTTAAAATCAATGAATATCTACTTTAAGTAACATGAACAAGATAATAAAGAGAAGAAAATCAAAAGAAAGAGAAATATTCAGTTTACATTGGATGTCATAAAGAAGGAACATGAGTTCATGAGTAATAGCTATATATGCATTCATTCATCCATTTACTTTGTAATTTTTAGGCTAAATCAAACATTTGGTAATTTATATTGACCATTCATGTACGTAGTAGATTATATACATATAATTTTTATAACAGAATAATAATTTGCTGCAAGACAATACTATAATTGATTATTCTTATCTTAATCTTTGTTAGGTCCGAACCTTGCGCTTGCGGACAGGTCGAATTCTTCATGGGTCAGTAAAAAGGTTCTTGTTGTTTGGAGACTTTGAGAATGAGATCCAGAATGGGATGCTGTTTGCGACAGGAGGAGAGTTCGAAATTGAGCAGGTATGACAAACTCAGTGACATCATTCATATTTCTCTGTATTTATCTAGCCAGAACTATAAAGGAACACAATAATTGGTCTACTAAAGATTGGCATATGTGCTGCAGGAATGTTCGGTACGATATGATTTTGATGTAACATTCAATTTCCCATAGACCTCATCTTGACTCATCTGAGGCTTAGTATTTGATGGGTCAATTGACGATTATTTGTAATCAGCCATTAGATAACAAATACCTCAATATCTGTGAGATGTATTTAAGCAGCACTAAATGCGCATAATGATCTATATCTGCCCTAACGGGTTACTTCTTCAGTGAGTACATTGGCATTCCATGTAGTCAGGTCAGCAAAACATGCAACTATCAAGAACCATTGGTAACATTGGACTTTATAAGACGGGTTCTAGAATCTAAGCAATCGTATTGGTCAATTGACATCACGTGGGCGTGCATTAGTGTTTCTCACCGTGCAAAAAAGCTCCCATCAAAAATTGATAACACACTCTCGATACCTGCCGATATCTCTTTCGCGTAAATCAGCCAAATTTTATCTGTGCATAATTGTCAATATCTAGATCTAGATCTAGAATATTCTAGGCCTAGATGCCAAAACCATCAGATACAACTTATTTTCGAAAGCGTTCAAAACTAAACCTGGTAATAATTTGCTGATTAATGGAAAGTCAAGAGTCAACCTCTCAGTTTTGTATAGATTACTATAACTTTGAACAAAATACAGAAGAAACAAATGTCGGAACATGATACAAAATAAATCAATATCATAGAAACTTGTTTGTATTTTCTTTTAGTTACAGCATTATGGTGATTTGTACAGAGAGAGAATAGAGACGGAGAACTTGCTATTTGGCAATCCATAATCGGCAAACTTAACAATTTTTTAACAACCTGGTGTTAAAAATACTATGTCCCTTTTGCAGCCAATATCAAATTCGGTAGAACTTTGCAGGAATTATGAATATGTCATGTATGTCCTATCTGTGAAATTGAAACGTCAGCAGTGTCCTAATATTCAAATTATGCAAGGAAACCCATTTACTTGCTAGACTTCACTGTCAGACACTGTTGAGTGACCGACTGGCTTTTTTCATCTTTGGTAATAACATACATAAAATGCTCAAGTACCCTGTACTTGAGCATTTGTCTACATCAATAACCCACTTTTTGTAATGGCCAAAATTAAACTGATTAAATCTTTGCGCAGCATGAAACGTACGAACATTCGGTACAGTGGTCTGAAAAATCAGACTATTACTTAATGGCTCTATAGCTCCTAAGTCGATTCGACAACTAATAGTCAATATTATCCTACTTAAAGGGATAGTTGAGTTCTGTTGCAGAGGGCGCTACACAAAATAATTTGTTGTGAGATAATGAAAATCTGAGTGTCAAATTTGAAAGAACATAATATTTAAATGACGAAATCATCTTTGTTTGATCAAAATCGGTTCAGAGACAGCTGAAATATAACGATTTCTAATACTTGTGTACCACCCACAATATTAGATATTTTGACAAATTTGAAAAAAACCGTTGAAAAAACCGAAATAACGCCTTTTACGCCGATGTTGTCTTTTTTGTTGGCATCTTCGTGTTGCTTATATTAACCACAATTAGCCGGCTCATGTATTGTTATTTTTAATTAAATAATTAATTATCGGTCACCATGTTTTTTTTAAAGTGAAGCTGAATTGGTATGATCGTATTGGCTAAATTTCACACATTTTGGGGTCTAAAATTACCTTCATAGCAATGTTAGGTTCTAAAAGGGCACTATAAATGTCATAGATAAGAATAAGAGCAATAACCGTGCACTTTGAAGGCCTTTGCGGTCTGAAAACAGAACTAAACTATCCCTATAAAGACATTTTCAAGCCCCCTTTTTATAGGGAAGTTCTAAATTAGTATTGTCTTTCAAATTCCGTTGGAATTTAACCTTTTCATTTGTTTGGCCTGCAAATGGGACATTGTACCTTTAAGTTAAGACGGCTTTTGAGATTCATGGACCTTTGCTTCTTTTAACTTATTTTCATCTCTCCTCTCTTCTTCCACTTGGTAGGAGCCTAGATTGTACAATGAAAGGAAGATCTACCCTCTCAGGAAGCTGGACAGGTCAGCTGATGAGAGACAGATAAAGAAGGCCATCGATGATGAAGAAGGAAAGTAAGTACTGATGACTTGATGCGGACCATTCAGGTTTTCATCTTTCTATTTGCTTAATGCATTTCATTATATTCTCTATGTTTCTTCAGTTATAATTGAGATGAAACATTTATCTTCCCTTGCACAAATAACTTGATTCTTTGAGTTTACTTCGTAATCCGGTCAAAATACGAAATAAATACCCCACCTCCCCACCCCCCCCCAAAAAAAAAAAAAAAAATTATTCATGCAATTTTCAATGGGTAATGGCCGCCAGGACACCTGAAAATCAAAAAATGGCCGAGAGTCTCCTAAATATTTACAGTAATATGTTTTAGATGTCAGGATATTCACTGGTAAGTTTTGAATTATCTTAAAGGTACAGAGTAGCCTAATAGTTTTTAGTAATACTCATAACAATACAAACTATGGCTGTCATTGTGATGATGATGATGAACAGCATTTGTATAGCGCCATTTATCTGCAAAAGCATTCAAAGGCGCCTGGCTCCCTCAATATGTCACATATTATTCGCAATGTTGCCGGAAAAGATAGGTTTTGTATCATAGAGTTGTAATTTTGGTGTCTTTAGCTTTATAGGTTTCAGGGGTAACAACTAACAAATATCCATTGATACTACTTACAATGGATAATGGCCACCAGAAAACCTGTAAATCCGAGATGGCATCCAAAATGGCCGCCACTCTCCTAAAAATGACCGGCAGTAAAGCTTTACTTCTCAAGAATAAATGTCTTACGGCCCCGGTCAGGTTATTCACCGGTGTGCTTTAAATTATACAGTTTTAGGGTAGTATACTAAAAACAATTCCAAAGATGACAGCCGAAAATTGAAATTAGCTACATATCGTGACATATCTATGTTAGAGATGTAAATTTGGTGTTATGCCTAGGTTTCGGGGCCGACAAATCCATTTAGGCTGCTTAAAATGTGAGATGGTCACCAGAAAACCCAGAAATTAAAGATGGTATCAAAAATGGTAGCTAGTATCCTAACATAATCGGGTAGGGTTACTACTTACAATAGCGATTTTTGAAGTTTAAAAGTACCTTTGAAGGGTAAAAATGTTCATTGGTGCACGACACATTATCGAGTATAAGTGAAGCATTTTATGGAACATTGTATCCAAGAAGGCTGTCATTATGCCATTCAAAGTTGCTGCCAACACCTAATACTGGACATAAATCATTATGTTTCCTGCCTATAAATGTAATATTAATGTCTTTACATTGGTTTCAGGATTAAAAATAGATTCAAACAAGATCTAGTTGATGTTCGTTCTGCATGGTAGGCAGAAAAGCTGGAAAAATTAAACCGACTGCACTAGTTATAGCTACTTGCGCCCTCTATGTAGCAAACAATGCCGGCAATGACCATGCAGGGAGATCTAATCCCTCCTGGCCAAACTAGTGCAAAGGGGCATTAATGAATAACACTAATATTCAGTAATCGCGTAGCATGAAGACTATTCTACAATTTGCCTATACATTCTGAATGTTTGTTATGTCTATACATCAGGATTCTTAAAGTACCATAAGGTGGCAAATTTAAATCTACGCAGCCTTTGTATTTAGTGGGATCAATACCATCAATACCTACTTTCGCAGTATTGTAGGTACACATGGCTTAATAGTTTACTTGAACCTTTTTTCTTCTTTAGTATAGATGTCGCAAGTTTGATTGTGCCAACTACATGTATATCATATATGGTGTAGAAGTAGTAATGCGGCTTTTGCTATCCTATCCATAATGGCTTATACAATCATAGTATAAGAAATGTGTTACAGCAGATATTCAAACGCGTATCTGGACACCTACCCCCTGGACATCCACCCCGGATAACCACCCAGTCAACTACCCCCTAGGACAACTATCTCCTAGGGAAACCACCCTCTAGGACGACTACCCCCAGGACAACTACACCCAGACAACTACCCCTCAGACAACTACCCCCTAGGACAACTTCCCTTTAGGACAACCACCCTCCGGACAACTTCCCCTGGACAAATAACCACTAGGACAACTACCCCCGGACAACTACCCCCCCGGGGGGGGGGGGGGTAGTTGTCCTAGAGGATGTTTTTCGTCATGGGGTAGTTGTCCGGGGGTAGTTGTCCTATGGGGTAGATGTCCGGTGTAGTTGTCCAGGGGGTAGTTTTCCTTGGGTATTTGTCCGGGGGTAGTTGTCCCGGGGGGTAGTCGTCCTATAGGATGGTTGCCCTAGGGGGTAGTTGTCTTAGGGGGTAGTTGACTGGGGGCGGTCATCCGGGGGTAGGTGTCCTAGAACCATTCACACGAGGAGGAGGGGGGGGGGGGTGAGATATTCGCATGCTTTTAACGATTTTTAAAAACTATTCAATCCAATAGCGCGCGTAACAGCTGCACTGCTAAAGCCAGGGTAATTAAGCTGCATTATTGTAGAGCGCTTAGAGACTTCTGATAAAGTAAGTGTTAGGCGCTATATAAGCAAATATAATTATTATTATTATTAATATCCTGTAATCTGAGGCACACAGGAGACCGGTGCTACAAAATGTTTGTTTTTATTCTATAGCTTTACCTATCTGTATCTGTAGGCAAATCCAAGTAATGTAAGGTCCCTGTGCACATGAGCCCCGACAACCAGCCCTATTACATGCTGAATATTCCACTGGCTATGTTTTTCTAAGGAGAAATTTCCATTCATTGTCAAATTGGCATAACACTTCTCCAATATAAATAGAGTTATAACAGGTGTTAAATATGACCTGGTGCTAAATATTTATCCCTTTCTATGCCATCCTATTCATCATCGGGGAAACTAGGTATAGTCACCAACATTACAGCTCTTAGATACATATATATCATAATAAGCGATTTATGGCTACTTTTAGTTTTTTGGCAGCCTTTTTGGATTGCAAAATGGTGGCCATCAGAGGTTACTCTACAACTTTATGAATATCCTGACCTCTAAAACCTATTTCAATCTTGCTAATCATAACTTTCCTGTAAATAGTTAGGAGACTGGAGGCCATATATATCAGACGCCATCTTGGATTTCTGAGTTTCCTGGTGGCCATAACCTGTTGTTAGTGATATGAATGGAATGGACACCAAAATCACATTATCTCTAAGATACACCAGTGCGAGTCAAAAAAAAGTTTGCACCTAGAAAATTGCTAATTATTTTTAAAAGTCATCTACGATCAGTAAATTAGTATGCATCTTATGAAAGAGTATTGTATCCCAATCATTTGGTATCAATTGTGTGTGTTATGTGTTAACGCTTGGATGAGCAGGAGACATTGTTTAAGAGAGTCCAAAAATCGACTTGCGCCAGTAATGCTTATGGGATGTTTGAATAAACCAATTGGGATTTGGGTATTAATGCGATCTTTGCCGATCCAAATAACATCCCTGCCAAACTTATCAAATATCAAAGAACATTTGTTCGCGCGTGTGTGTGGGTATGACTTTGCTTCTGCAAAAAGCATATGCAATCCATCTCATTTGATACATTCAATTCATTCTCTCACTTCAATACTTTTGCGCAAGTCGATGCTTGCACTCTCGCAAACAATGCCTCCTGTAGTCCTGTTTATCCAAGCGTGAAAACATACCACAGCAAATTATACCAAAAGATTCGGAATATAACACTCTTCATAATATAGCCTGTCGTTCATAGCTGACTTTTGAAATAAATTTTCTGAGTGTAAACTTTTGGACGCCATTTTTGTAAATAACCATTTTCGGGGGCTCGCATTTTCTTAGATTTTAGTAAGTTGTTTCTGATATCAAACACTACCGGAAATGTTGAAAAACCTTTTGTTACAAGTTGTTGGGGTCAAACCTATTTGACCCTACTATCTGTTAACCCGATTTTATTTTCTTTCAGCAAGATTGTTTATTGCACTTCAAAGCAGCAATACAGTAAACAAAGTTTCAATAAATTGTTGCACTAATAAAGACAGAAAGATAGAAATTTATGCTAACGTACATTGTAGCTGCGACCAAGAAAATCTCAGAATATGTAGTTGTGATATATAATTTCCAAACGGGAATTGCTTATCGGTCGATTTTAGCCAAGAAACATTGTTTCATAGATTAATTAATATATTGGCCTTGAGAGGGAGCTATACAACATAAAGAGTTTATTATTTACAATTTCATAACTTAAGACTCGATTTCAACCGCGACAACGATCACTGAATATAGTAGGATCGCATATGATTCCAATATTTTCATTTGAACCAAATTCATGACCCCATACCAAAGCTTTGTGTTACCTTTAAGTGAGTCTGTAAAATGAATTGAATAAAAAAATATTTCTGTGTGCCCTTTACTTACCAGACTTCCAGAGGATCTTGTCATCTCGTGGCCTGAAGCAAACGAGGTCCAGGAAGGAGAGAAACGACCAGCTGGGAAACGAATAGGTCAGTGCATAATGTCATGGCATTGACAGAGACTGCCAAGAATCGCAAAATGGATTTGGTGCAAATTCACTTGATGGTGGACAAAAATAATGATAATGATATTCCATTCTTGTGTGGAGCTCACATGCACATTAAAAAACAAATTGCATAAGAAGTTATATAATAGAGGAAATACCTGAACTTCTCATGAATTGAAAATTAATTCAAAATGCAGAGATTTTGGGATATAGGACTAGTTTTTCGAAATTGTCTTTGCAATGTGCTTCACAGAATTAGTGCATGTTTTAGGAGATAACCTTGAAATCATAGAATTAATGCATGTTTCAACAGGATGTTTTCAAAACTAAACCTAGTTACACGAAATAGATGAAAAAGAGGGCTGAACAAAAAATTCAGTCATGATTTCATCGGCTGGAAACTGACCCCCGGTTCGTTTGTACATTTCAAACTATATTGCCCATACTGTTTGTTTTGTGTACAGGTGCAATCAAAGCTGAGATCTACGACAGGAAAGGTCAGTCCATGTCAAAGCTTCCTGGAGCTCAGCATAACTCTAAGAAACTCACGGTGGAGATGAAGATCATTTGGCATTGTCGTGAGTAAACACAATCAAAAACGCAAACCACATCCAATAAGTTACCTTATTCTATATATGATTGCAGGGCCCTTAGTGAGAACAATATTAATACACTCTACATCTCCCGCCATCACCGAGCTAATACATAAGGTTACAAATGCCTTTGATAATAAAGAAACAGTGATTGGCCTGTTTTTAGATCCTAGCAAGGCTTATGATTCTCTTGATCACACAATTGGTTATAGAGGAATTACACAGGAATGGTTTAGGTTTTAAAAGTAATTTAAAGCAATATGTTAATTGTACTAGAAAAATGTGAATCACAGACAATGGAATTAAGATGTGGAGTGCCCCAAGGCTTAATTCTAGGAACAATATTATTTCCTTTACATGTAAATGATATTTGCAATGCTTCAAATGTGCTAGAACTGATATCATTTGCAGATGGCACTTGTGTATTTATGTCTCATCAAGATACTATATTCCTTCAAATTATGATTATTGCAGAATTTGATAAAGTGGTTAAAGGTAAAGACCAGTATTGGAAACGCCCCAATTTCAAAAAATGAAATGGAAGCTCTCATTACCAATCATGTGAAAGAATATGTTTTGACTAAGACATGATGATAAAAAATTTGCCGGGTAACCGCCTACTACTTCATATATTTGGTAAATTTGTTTCTCTCATGGTCTTGTGAGAGATATAGGGTAGTCCCATATACATATTTCTGTGTATAGTACTTGTAACTTTACGAAGAATGGGCCAAATTTCTTATCATTTTGATGAGTCCAGAACCTTGCAGATGCTAGATGCTATATGATCAACCTTTTCTGATCGATTTCACAACGTTTCTTTCACAATGCAATCGCATGGCCATTACTGGTCTTTACCTTTAATTGGTTATATATAATTAATCTTGTAATCAATATTTAAGATAAAACACATCGCTGTTACTCAAATAAAAGGTTAAGGTTAAGGAATCTTTAATTGAACAAGTCACACATTTAACATTTTAGGAGTCACAATTGATGATGATTGAATTGGAAGGAACACACTGGTGTCATCTGCAATAGATAAGCTGAACATTAATAAATGTTCCAAAGAAATATCGCTTATTTTATATAACACATTAATATTGCCCCACTTGCCCCTCTAGTATGCATCATACACTGTCGCTCATATAGTTGGAATATTTTTGTTTTACCCCAATTTATGGAATTATTTTAAAAATAATTTAAAATAATAGATCTAGATAATAGTATACATTCTCAGATTTTATTGAATAATAATTTGCCAATGTGTGTTTTGCGTGACTGCTAAATAATACATTTATAATAGATTTAATTTATATAGCGCTAAATACAAATGTCTCTAAGCGCTTTACAAATATATTATTACCCCGGTCATTGGATTCAGTGCTTACCCGCACACAATGTGTGCACAATCTCCACTCCCTGGGGAGCATTCCAGCCAGACGTTACATGACGCTCAAAAACTGTTTGACCAACAATGACGGTCGCATCCTACCGGGTACCCATTTAACACCTGGGTGGAGAGTAGCAAGTGCAGGTTAATATCTTGCCAAAGGATATTAGTGCCGTGTCGGGATTCGAACCCTCGACCTTCGCATCTCCAAGTCAAGCGCCTTAAACCACTCGACCACGACACTCCCACATGTGTATGCTACTATGCTTATTAATTAGGGGACTTACGCCCTTAAGTCATAAATGACAGTTATGAGGATTAATGCCCCACAAAAGGGCACTTATATAACACATCGACACGGTTTTGATCCTGGGGCCCCACAGTTACGAGGTCATTGCTTGGTCACTGAACCATGACTGTATACGTAGCGGGGGCTAGGGTAAGGGCCAGGGGGCAGTTTCCATAAATAAAATAAAAAAACAGAAAATGCAATAAATTTTCAATAATTTATTGCATTTTACCCCGGTCCCCAACATAACAAAATCCTCTGGACGGCCATGCATTATGGCTCAAGGCATCGGCACACAGAGGATTTTTTTAATGTTGGGAACCGGGGTAAAATGCAATAAATTATTGAAAATTTATTGCATTTTCTTTTTTTAATTTTATTTATGGAAACCGCCCCCTACCCTGGCCCCCGCTGCGTACAGTCATGGTTCAGTGACAAAGCAACGGCCTTGTAACTGTGAGGCCCCAGGATCAAAACCGTGTCGATGTGCTATATTAGTGCCCTTTTGTGGGGCATTAGTCCTCATTACTGTCATTTATGACTTAAGGGCGTAGGTCCCCTTGTTGATAAGCATAGTAGCATACACATGCTTTAGCAGTCACGCAAAACACACATTGTCAAATTATTATTCAATAAAATCTGAGAATGTATACTATTATCTAGATCTATTATTTCTAAATAATTTTTAAAATAATTCCATAAATTTGGGTAAAACAAAAATATTCCTACTATATGAGCGACAGTGTACAAATAGGCTTCCACTGATACAGAAGAAAATTATAAGAGTTATATAACAATATCTTGCCCATACTACACCTTGTTTCAGTTTATCTTTGTGCAATTTTGTATGTATTTATGCTTTTTAAAAATGTTCCCAAGTACTCTTTTGCACTTTTTTCAACTCGATGAGAATATTCATGGCCACCAGACCAGGTATTCAAATAAGTTTCATATTCTAGGGGTAAGGACACTATTTTCCCTAAATACAATTATCTTCAGGGGTCCCAACATTTAGAATGAAATACCAATAGAAATTAGACTGAGCCCATATATATATGTTTCATCTTTATTCAGCGTAATAAACAAAGAAGTATAAACATTTGAACCCAGGTCCATGACACAATGTAGTATACAATACACAACTGTGTCACTGGCAGGGTATACAAGACAAGTACAACATGTACAACATAGGAAACATATAAAGCATATATAGAAAGTGGTTAACAACATAATGGAAAGAGAAGTACGAAGTTGAGATTCCTCAACGGTAATAGGCAATCCGATTCTATCTTTGGCGATCTTAAATACCAGTATAAATAGTAAAAATGTAACCATGAATAAGTGCATTATGCTTGATTTTGCGACAATGCACTAGTTTCTCTGGCATGTATTTTATTACCATGATTTTGATAATAATACTAGTTTGTTTTTCTATATACTCGGATAAATATTATTTACACCGAACGTAAAATGATATACATGGAGTACTTAAATATTAAATGGTTTCTTAAATATAAACATTTTTTGATTTGTTCATAGTAAAATTGCATGGTATATAAGTTCATAACAGGTATTGCATCGTTGTAAACATCATTCGAGCATTGTCGTATTATAGTTATACATATTTTGAAGAAAAATAATGAAATGAAAGTACCTCTTCTTCGTACATGCACTGTTATTCCTCCTTGTATGATTAATTGTATACAAAATGCAATGACCCTTTAAATAGGATGGGTTCTTCAACCTGTTCAGGGGAGGGGGTGACTATTTAAGCACCAGGGAGTCAGAGACTTATATTATTTACACTGAACGAAGAGTGATATACATGGAGTATTTACATAATTATTAAATGGTTTCTTAAATATAAACATTTTTAGATTTGTTCATAGTAGAATTGCATGATATATAAGTTCATAACAGGTATTGCATCATTGTAAACATCATTCTAGCATTCTCGTATTATAGTTCTACATATTTTGAAGAAAAGTAAATAAATAAAAGTACATCTTCCTCGTACATGCACTGTTATTCCTCCTTGTAATATTAATTGTATACAAAATGCAATGACCCTCTAAATAGGACGGGTTCTTCAACATGTTCAGGGGAGGGGGGTGACTATTTAAGCACCTGGGAGTCAGGGACGGACATGTACCCCGTGTCAGTCCACTGTGGTTCATTTCTGAGCTTGTAGATTCCGTAAGATGTAACTAAGGCTAGTCGGCTAAGCGTCTGACAGACATGCTTAATTTGTTTTGATACCATTATCAGTTTTAACATTCCTTTTAATGCTGCTCTATTTTCTTCAGAAATGTATCCCCTTGATCCAATTTCTACGCACCATAGTGTACAATTATAACCTGAGCGTTTTAGGTTATTAACCAGGGGTGTGTACTTAGTAACCTTGTACCTATGGCTATTCGTCATGTTATTCTCAAATGGAACTGTCAATTCAAAGATGAATATTTCTTTTTCATGTGGGCGAAAAAGGACCATGTCAGGGCGGTCTGATGTTGGTAGTATGTTTACGGGAATAGTACTTCTGTTACTTGTCATGCTACCTGGTAAATCGACGTTTACACGTATGCTCTCGTTTGATACCAGTTCAGATGATTGCACTATTTGCCATATGTAGCTCAAAATACTATCATGCCGCCATGTATACCGGCCTTGAGTTAACATCGTTTGACAATGGTTTAATACATGATGTAGGGTTTGCGTATTATTGCAAAGATCACATTTGCCTGTTAGGCGCTTTCCCCATCTTTGTAGATTTCGGAATGTAGGGAGTGCATCGATGGAAGCCCTAACGGCAAAACTTAACACTCTTCTGGGAAGATTATATATTATGCTTTTCCATGATATATCGGCATTTTGTTCGTTTAACAGGTTTAGGTATTGCCCTTGAACCACCAGCGTTTGGGTTTTACTGACCCACTTCTTATCCCTTTCTTCCCTGACGTCGGATTTCACTGCCTTTCTCAACATTTTCCAATTGCTATCTGACATTGAACTCACGACCTTTTCTACAACGACGGCCGCTTCTACATTTCCATAGGATTTGTTACTATAACTTAACTCACGATCAAGTTTTTGTTCAACAGCAGCCTGGACCCTTGTGTCAGCTCTTGTAAGACCATGAGCTATGCTCATGCAGTGGCATTCAAAATATACCTGTGACAATTGGGGAATATCTAATCCACTTGGACTGTGGATTATTGCAGGCGTGGCTCCGCGTGGGGGAAATTCTAACCACTTTTTCACGTACATGCTACTGAGAGCATCTAGTTTAAACAATTGAGTTTTGGTGAGGTCGTGTACCGCCAAGAGAAATTTAATAGATGACAAAATGTATTTATCATATATCTTGAGCTTAAGTTCTGGTCTCACAAGAGTTGACTGTACATTTTCAAGCATTATTCGAACCTTGTCATGGATAAGGTCATACGCCCCCTGAGATGTACCTTTAAAGGTAATGTATGAACCTAGAAATTTTTCTGGCGAGTCTTTAACATTGACAAGAACATTTCCATTGATTGTAAAATTCACATCCTTTGGTTTTCCACCCGAGATAGACATCGATTTACATTTGCTAATTTTAAGCTGAAAATTCATGCTCTCTGTAATTTGAGCAATTTCATTCAGGAGCTTTTGATGCTTTCTTTTATCCGTGGTTACCAGAATGAAATCGTCTGCATAGGGGAGTGTAATGTATTTGTGACCATTAAGCATATACCCATGCGTATTCTCGTACTGCTTTAATCGTTCTATAATTGGGTTAAACACCAAAATGAATAATATCGGGGAAAAAGGATCACCTTGGAAAGTTCCTCTTGCAAAACGAAACTTATCCGATCTCCAATCCGGTCCTTGAACATAGCCTGAGAGACGGCTATATAGATTGGTCACGTAGTTGACTATAGGGGGCGGGATTCCGTTTCTCTCGAGGGTATGTAACATCATTTCGTGATTGACTGAACCGAATGCATCCGCTAAGTCAAAAAATGTTATATGCGCAGTCCGCTTGACATGGCGAGCATGCGCAATAATCTCCCGAAGACATAAAGTATGATCTACGCATCCGCTTATTCCAGGCAGGAATGCTTTCTGTGTTTCATTGTCAATAAGTTTATTTGCGATAAGATATTCAATAGTTCTATCAGCCAAAATTTGATGAAATAGCTTTGATACACATGATGTCAAGCTAATCATCCTAAAATTTGAAGGGTCGGTGGTATCCCCACCTTTATGAATCAATGATATTCTACAATGAGACCATGTTTCTGGTGGATCTCCGAAGTGGAGTTGCTTTGAGAACAGTGTTGCCAAGAAGTGGTGGGTTGATGGAAGCCTTCGAAGCAGTCCATACAGGATACCGTCATCACCAGGGGCTGACTGTGGTTTCTTCTTCTTTAATAGCGATCTCAAATGTTTCGGCAATACAGGGCTGAGGTCAAACGGGGTAGGTCTGTCGGTCGGAATGAATGGGAACCAATTAAGCTTTGTAACATCCAGTGGCGTGCTGCTAGAATATTTCTGGGGATAATACTGATTGGCATACTCTGCCGAAAAAGAGGGACGTGCAGGATCTGTTGATAAATTCCCCTCTGCGGATTTCTTTGCAAAAGACCAAAAGTTGTCTTTGATCTGCTTCTCTTGGAAACTCGCCGATTTTCCTTCTCGTTTCTTTACTTCTAGTCGCTTTAGATGGCTAACTGCTTTAATTGCATCATTAAACGCCTTTCTGTCCTCTGCTGTTGCATTTCTCGAGAATGCTTTCTTTCGGAGGGCATTCTTCTTTTTTCGTGCTGCCGCTAGAGTCTTTGGTTCGTGAGATATATATTTATCAGATTGCTTATTTGAAATTTCTGGCACTGAATTGAGAAATTCTGTTAACACTTCCGAAAAAGTATCTCCCGCCTGTTTTGGGTTTATGAGTCCATTACAAAGATCAAAGTGTGCCGGTGCTAGTAGTGACGATAAATCTTGATTGAGTTTACGCCATTGGTTTTCATGGATTGTAGGGATTGTAAATTGGCGGCCATTGGTTCCGGTGACATTACATAGCATATATATGCCTAGTAAAGTCATGTAGTACAACATACTGAATGTCATCGCTCCACTGATTGTAAAGAATATATATCCGGCAAGTGACAATGGAGTTTAACGACGAATTGTATAGTTGGCGTGTGTCTACGGCGCAACGTACAATGTTAGGTCTATAGCCTATAGGCCCTATATATAACGTATATGTTTCGTACTCACTCTGTATTATATGAAGTTGAAAATGTCGGAGTTCTTGCCTATTCACGATGGAAATCTCATCACAAACGAATAGAAGTGACAAATATTGCACACTGACATGACTTAAAGTGACAAAAGTGGTAGAAGAAAACCAAGAAGATGGCAAAAATCGCAAATTTTGCAAGAGGGTTAAATCCCCTACCATCTCCTCTGAAAGCGCCCTCTATCAATTTTCAGATTTTGTTTTCATTGTTCTTCTTGTCTACTCCGCTTGTGTTATTCTCATGTTATATATTTTTTTAACTGAATCGGACTACCCTCCACTGTTTTATCAATTGTAATAAATAAAAAATGAATAAATAAGTAAATAAATATTAATATTATTTTTTGAAACTTTTATGTTTTCTTACCTTTGTTATTTGTAAAGAAAGTATTGGATTAATAGTTATGAGGCTACCCTGGGTAAACAAGACATGTTATTATTATTATAGTTATTATTATCATTATTAATATTATTATTATTATTATTAATATTATTGTTATTAATATTACTATTGTTAATAATTGTTATCATTATTATTATTATTATTATTATTATCATTATTATTATTATTATTATTATTATTATATTACGGTTTTATCAATGATCTAAAAGTGAAGTTTTGATGATAAATTTAGAGTGAACATGTGAATGCATTATACGTTATGGCAGATTTGTTCCTCAAAAAATTAAAACATGAAAATTGAAGTTTACTCTGAAAAGTACATTATTTTATTAGGCAATGGTTCCTTACTGTTGTTTCCATCCCTACAGCCAAAAGCGGTGACAAGGAAATAGTAAACTTCATGGGTAAACATTCGAAGACATGGTCGTTCTGGTTCAAACCGATAGGTAAGACAATCATTTAGACACACCTGCAGAGGAACAGAGATTGGTTGTTAGATAACAAACATAATTCTCATCCTCCAATGAGAGGATTGAGTTCAGAGTCCAAGCTACCTTAATACAGGGCTATACAATAACTTTCATACCTCAGTTCCATCACCAAACCGATTCCACGCCGACCCGAAACTGACCGATTCTTGGCCATTCAAGGTGTCAGTCTATTATCGGTCTCGTTGATTTGAATGGGATATTACAAATAGGGTCCAGGGCCTTGTATCATAAAACTTTTTATCAATGCGGCATCTGATTGGCTGGGAATTTATTTTAGCATTTGTTATTGAAAACAATTTTGATGAAACAGAGCACAGGTTGAAAATGTTAAGAGTCTTTAGGGCTACACGTTTTGGGGGTCTAAATTTAAAATTGTCGGGGCTCATGTGCACAGGGACCTTACATTATTTGGACTTGCATGCAGATACACTTACCTACCTTGAAGCAAATGATTGAAATTTCAAAGATTAAACTGCAACTCTGTTTTTAATTGGTTTAGAAATGGTCAGGAACATTGGTCCCCATACCTTGATCCTGCAGACAGTACTCGGGGAGGAAGGAGCCACCGATTTCGGAGGACGCCCTCTACCAAGTCACAAGATCGAGTTCACAAGCACAGGTGAGTTTGAAGGGTTATATCCTATCATACTTTTATTTCATCTGATGACTTCCGGAAAGGGTGTTAAGTCACATCAACCTATTGGCAGGTCCAAGCCATTTAGTCACAAACATTTCCCCACCACATTACGAGAGCTTTGATCAGACAACACATCAAATAAAGAGCTTGTTTTGTGTCAATTATAATTGTTCACGATTTCATGATATATTTCAATAATATTTGACTAAAATTCGGGGCATACCTTTCGCTTGCTTTTATATAGACTTAATTTAACACCCTTCTCACTTTCAGGGATGATTTATTCTTAGATCAAGCTTTCAGACACCCTTAATTCTTTGAAATTGAATATGCTGTAAACAATTACAAATATTTTATTTTTAGTTCAGTGATATTGTAATCCCCAGTTGTCATATTTGTGTGGAAAGTGACAGAGGATGGAGACAAAAGACAAGTTTATACTACAGAGCAAAAATACAAGACCAGCTATGCACACGATTTTTGTCCCCCTTTGTTGTAGTTGTTGGTGGGGGGGGGGGGGGATGTTATCATAAAATATCTGGTAAATTGCTCTTCTATGATATAACAAATCTTAATGGTAATCATTGTTGGAATGAAATTAGGATTGGTACACAAAGTAAATCAAATATTATACTATATAGGCATCAAGTATTTGAACTAATTTGAATGCTTATTCATTCTTCTTTTTTATAGAGGGCCCGGCAAGAAAATTTCAAGTTAGCTTTGATATCCTGGATCCGCCGTTTAGGGTAGACATCCCATTCAACATCCCTCTTCAGCTACAAGACGAGTTCAATAATCCAACCAAGCCAACGTCTAACCTCCAACCAGTACTTGAAGCGAGGTATACAAATTTAGAAAGATTTCTTCCTCAGCATTTAGGATTCAGTATTGTAATTATCCAATCTAATTATTTATCCACCAAGCCAACACCCAACCTCAAACCAATCCACAAAGCAATGTAAATTGATCAGGTTTTTTCCCCCAAGAATTTAAAAATCTGATTTGTCATTTAGCAATCAAATACACTGTCAGATTCTCAAACAAAAGTTCTATACACGCACTAGTCTTACGGATGAAATCAATTTCGGGGAATTGCCATTTATTATTTAACTCTAGTACTTGAAATCAACAGTTCATAATATAGAGAAACAAGATTAAGAAAACGGTGGAATGTAGAATAAAGTTGAATTTGGTAAGATAATAAGGGAATGAAAAGAAGGAAAGGCAACAGATAAAATGAAAGAGCAATGAAATGCTAATAGAGACATTAATAGATGTAGTAGGCAAACAACGAAGAAATGGAGGTAATTTAAGAAAAATAAGAAGATATATTTGTAGAAAATGTGAAAGGAAGGATAACATCAGATTATGGATGATGATGTTAAGCAGATAAAGAAGGAATAAGGATGGAAGCTAAACGATTTTTTGTTTCAGTAGTGGCCTTGATGTGAGCTATAAGAAGGTGGAAATCAAGGGCACCTCTCTTATAGTGAAAGGAGTGAAGGCATCCGGGGTCGTTGGATCGGCTCAAGGAAAGATCTTCAACATGACTGTGACGATACCTGGACTGGAGATCCCCACTCAACAACTAAAGATCAGAATCCTGCCTGGTAAGCAAGGGCAGGTCACATGTTCAGGTGTGAACTTGTTCGGAGAAAGTTTAGCTGGTACACGATAGACTGCTGGTGATGTTTGATTCAGTGAAGATGCAATTGGAATGATGATGATGATGATGACAATGATCTTGTCCATGATCATGACAATGATAACCTTTGATAATAATACAAATAATAGTCACGTTTGTATAGCCCCTCATACGAGGTTACTAAAAGGTTTACATTGTTGGATTCAATTGCTAATCTGCACATGTTCCGCTCCATGGAAAGTATTTCTTAATGCTCTTTAGAATAGTAGTTTAGAGGTGCCTTGAGCATGATAATGCACTTTATTAAGCTAGAGCTATCTATTTAATATGGGATGAAGGCTATAATAGAGGGCTTTGTTACGCGGCTACAATCATTCTTTACATCAAATTACTTGGAAAATTGAACCGTGTTTGATTATGATAGTCAAAGTGTTGTATGAAAACGTTTGGTGCAACTTTACTTTACTTTTAGAGATAAAGGCTTAATTCGTAACAAAAAGTTATGTTTGAATGTTGCTGTTTGCTAACGACTATGTGGCTACTATAGATTGTCACGATGAATTAGAATGATGATGTTAGAACGGTGTTTAAAATATCACTGTTTAAAAGAATGTTGTTTAAAAACGTAAACAACGTTGTTCAAAATCGAAAAATCAGTGCTCGATTGGCTTAAACAACTATTTATTAAAAAAAAATTAAACAGAGTTGTTTAAAAAGTCCCAGGAAAAAATCACGTGATAGATTTAACCAATCATGATTTCGCGTCGTTGACATTTTCTCGATATGCACAAAGTACGTACATAGTACATGCATACAAACATGCAGTGCTAGTGTACAGTGCAAGTGCTAGTGCAGTGCAGACGAAAATGGCGGGACAATGACAAGGCGACGACTTGGTTCTTCTCCGCTTCGCCGACGGGGTTTAGGTGAAGTTATAGAGACAAATAATAATGTTCTCTGTCACTGTTAAATGAATATGATGAACAAATGTTGAAGTAAATTGGCAACAAGCTCTACATGTTACACTGTAATCTTTTTGATTATTGCAGGAGTGGTTCCAGTAGGTCATTTTACAAATTTAAACAACCAGGTAATAACCATTAAACAGTTCTGTTTAAAATTTAAGCAACTCCTTTTAAACAACCCAGTTGTGTAGTAATATTGAATAAACAACAGTTGCTTAGTAATTTAAACATTATTGTTTAACATTTACACAACTTGCTTTAAACAACCGAGTTGTGCAATTTTATTACTAAACAACTGTTGTTTAAAAGTTTTTCTAATTTTTAAACAACTTAGTGTTCAAAACGTAAACAACCTTAAGTTGTTTAATTTTTAAACAACAGTTGAGCGATTCACCGGTTACTTTGGGGTTGTTTAAAATTGTAAACAACTTGTTTAATTTTTTTCTAACAGTGTACATTGCTTAATAATAGCATGGTGAAATCTCATGTTTTCCTTTAAGGGAATAATAACCAACCTCATTACAACACCAAACTGGAGAAGGGTGAAACCCAAAGTGGCACTCCACATTCTGCAGTTGCTGGTAGGGTCACAGACATAGAAATCTCGATTCTCTCGGACAGCATCCCACCAGACTGCGTGCTTCGTCTCGGCATCTTCCTCGACATACCCTATCCGGAGATTGAGACACAACGCAGACAAGGAGGAACTAGTAGTATGCTGTTTTACTGGCGAAAAAATGTGCCTGAGCGAGACCAAAGGCAACAACTTCAACAGGCACTGGAAGAGGCTAGCCTGGGTTATCTGGTGACTGATTGTTTTGGTGAGGATCCTCCTTACATATTCAAATTAAATTTTATCGTACGAATCTGATCAAATTTGAGACTGAACAGATCCACAAACGAAACTTAGACACGACTTACAGAATTGTACTGAACAAATAGGCGTTGTTAGGATTTTTAGCAGGTTAATATTACACTGCCCGGCCATACCAAACTGAGAGGGCACTGGATCTACTTGGGGCATCGGTCGGTGTTACTCCTAGAATGAAATATGAATTTACAGGTGCCTTCTTTTCTCATCGTTTCCCCCTTCTCTCTCTCCCTTTCACTTTTTTTCTCGCTTTTTCTTTCTTTTCAATTTTAGGGTTACATGCTCCCTGTAGATATGCCAATAATAATAAAATAAGTCATGTTTTATCCTATGTTCATCGTTTTTCATGAATTTTATGCAATCATAGGAGATGGAAAGAATTCTACACGCAAAGACACAGGACCTCTGAGCCGATCTTCAATTATATCTGACAAGAATTTAAGCAAGCTAGCTGGGAAGATAGGCCAAGGATGGTCACAGTTCGGCATCCAACATCTGGGCATGTCAAAGGTCGACATTGATCGTTTTAAACACAACAGATCAACCGTAAGCAGTTTATAATTTATTGAATCAGTATTTAAAATTAAAAAAATACTGAACATGTAGCCCTAGACCTGAAAATATTCAATTTACAAAATATAATATACAGAATACAAATCAAGATGGAAATCAAGAAGTACCAAATATCGATTCTTATTTGGAAATTAAATTCATATATTCTTTGTGCATTCTTCCCTTTTTAACCATTATGTAAATATGAAATAAAGGGATTTTGTATTATGAGATCAAAATGGTCACACAATCATGCATGTGGCAGAAATATAATGCACAGTTTTGGCATAGTCTCAACTCTCAAACATTTTGCACAACATTGGATGCACCTATGGTGGTTGAATATTACCCTGTAAAGGTTCACTCGGGAACAACTGCCTATAGTGCGATCAATTACATGATGAAATTTACTATGTTATCAAGGCTGATTATAGTAAAGTCACACATAAAAAAGAAATTTCGGGCTCAAATTTCACAGGCAGTGTTTTATTAATATGGCTAAACTTCAATTTAAAAACCAATTGTGAATTATCAAAAGAGAATACCGTACATTATACATAATGAAAATCTAATTGGTTCAGGCAGTCCAATAAATTTATAGGATAACCAGATTTTGGCATTTAAAATACAAGACTGGATATAATAATGTAAAATAATTAGTATACATACATCTGGATTTTGTGATGGTAGGAATTCTCCTTTTTCAACAATTTGTAATTCAAAACCGAATCAATATCACACAAATATTTCCTGGAAGACACCCACCCTAACATAAATGTACACCACAGTCTACATGCAATAGTTTCTTTTCGACAATCAAAACACGGCACTTGTTTCATATAAAAAAAGACGGGTTGTTTTCTTGATATGTATGACCTCTGGAATATATTGAGTCACAAGAAAGCAAGAGAAATTGGTAAAATATACAAATCCAACAACACCAAATTAAACTGATCCTCATAGCCATTATCAGGGGCGGATCTAGGGGGGTTCGGCGGTTTAATCCCCTCCCCCTTGGGCGGCTAAGTGAAAAAGAGGGGGGGGGGGGGGGGAGAAAAGAAAAAAGGAAAAGAAAGAAAAAAAGAAAACAAAAGTAAAACAGTAAAACCGCGCGATTTTTGGAAAATCCTGGATCCGCAACTGGGTCATACCCCCCACCCCCCTTGGCAAATAGCTAGATCCGCCCCTGATTATACGTCATAGAAAACAACCCAATTTCATGAATTTCTAGCATGTTAATTCAGAAAATGATTGCATGTTTCAAACGTTGTATGTTTACATCACACATTTTTTCCTTGTATATTTTAAAACACGACCTTACGTCAAATTTTGACAAAATACTGCTATTTTTGGTTTTTAAGATTTGGGAGTCATTCTCCTTCACCATTTATTTGCGTTATTATATAGGGCGTTATTTACTCATCTAATTTGTGTTCTTTCTACAGGGCAGTCTCTTCAGTACATAAAAACTGATTTGCAAGTGAGCCCTGTAATACAATTAAAATAATATGTATTAATAAACAAATTAAAAAATATTAAAATATTACAATACACACCCACAACAAAAAGTGAGTCACCCTTACTCAAATTGATGAGTCACTGGTTTGTCCGTACAGCGAAACACTTGAAGGATCATGTGAGTCACTATGACTCGATACAAATGAGTCTTAGATAAATACTCTAAGACTCACTTCAAGTGAGTCTTAGATAAATAAGACTCATTTGTATCGAGTCATAGTGACTCGCATGATCCTTCAAGTGTTTCGCTGTACGGACAAACCAGTGACTCATCAATTTGAGTAAGGGTGACTCACTTTTTGTTGTGGGTGCATCATGACATAGACCCCCCTACTCTCTAGGCCTATCACACACATACCATACCATGCCAGAGTCACTGTCCACATTTGCAATGGAAAATATATCCTAAAATATCACATTTTAGCGATGTAATCGGTGGTCCCGCTACCCGAATCTGAAAAATCTACTTTGTACACACTAAATTAAGCCTTAACTTGAGATTTATTTGTCACCCATACTGTCACGAAACAATCTTGAATTAATTCGTTTTACATCAAATAACAAGGATCTAGGAGTTTCGTTGTATAAAACAATGATGCAAAATCATGCATGTTTTCATTCGACACGGCTTCGTGCGATACAGTAGACACTATGAACATGACAGACAATGAAAGCGGACAAAATATACAGTTCCTCAGGTAGACAAAGGGACATCCCTTCACTGCTATTATGTAAAAATGTGTAGAACAGGTGTCACATGCATATTCACCTGTTCTACACATTTGTACATAATAGCAGTGAAGGGATGTTCCTTTGTTTTCCTGAGGAACTGTATATTTTGTCCGCTTTCATTGTCTGTCATGTTCATAGTGAGAATCTATACCGTAGTTAAGTTACACACAGCCTCATCAACTCGAGTGCGGATATCGTAAAATGAACGCATGCATCATTTGTACAATCATCAGAAGATTTAGCCCACGAATCCAGTCATAAAAATCATCGTTTAAAACCATATGAATAATTATGCGTACCAATTTTTCACTAGCTGCAGTCAAAACTCTTCTGAATCCAAGATATAAGATGGCGACGTCGCGTCGTCGATCGGGAATTCAAATATGGCTCGAGAATGCGCATTTTGGATGACGTCACGAAAGTATGCGCGCGCATGCATACAGCCTCACTTTCAAGTTGACTCACTTTTTTCTTCTAAAATGCTCTTATGTCGATCTTGACTCATTTTTTACGACCATGTGAGTCAGTCGAAGCATTTTGCAAATGCGTCAGCTCATGATTGACACACTGGTGAAATATAAATGAGTCAATAGAGACTCATTGGTTGTTACTAATGAGTCAATTTACACCTGACTCACGAAAATTATGCTTAAACGTGTCAAATGACTCACTTTTTGTTGTGGGTGCATAACAAAACAAAACAAGACCAAGAACATATATGACTGTATTAGACTTTTGATCACGATACACAATTCAGTTAGATACAGCTTTATACTTCAGCTTAAAATACACTATTATATTCTGGAATTTCACTTCTTTATGAAAAATACAGATGGAGGATACGATATTTGACATGTTGTATGCGTGGCGTCAACGTCATCATGACGATGCAACGATCGGCACACTACTCGATCTAATGGAGGAGAGTCAGGATGTCTCACTGGACTCCTATAACTTTATTCTAGAAGAACTACAAAGCAGTGGTATGTTGTATATGTTTACGTCACGAATTTTGTCCTTGTATATTTTAAACACGACCTTGAGTCAAATAACTGTCTTTTGTTTCATTAAACAGTTTTCTTGTATTCAAATTGCGATATATATTATTAAACCTTTCGTATAATGAGTGATTGAGACATTTGAAAATATGCAAATGAACCGAGTCGGGACACCGTCAATCATAAATTTATTATGAATCAGATATGACAATTCCATTGGAGATTGCACTGTACTCTCTATAGACTTTACTACTAATAGACAAAAGCAAATTCATTTTTCATGGAGAGCATGATACTTTGTAGAATGATTGTGTAAATTAGGCTCTGATGTATATCTGTTAACGTTTTCTTATAAACCAAATAATGCACTGTTTCGTTCGTGTGTTAGGGCAGGGCCAGTGCACTAAGGGTGCGTTCAATCGAATTTTCGAAGCTAGAATCACAAACATGAATCACAATTCAAAACGCCGTTACAAAAAGCAAGGTCACTGCGGTTTGCGTTCAAGCGATTTTTCATCAACGCTGATTCTAGCTCATTGCGAGCCAAACCACTGCGCATCACACTGCGCAGTATGGCCCAGGAACTTCGGCGCGCGCTTTCTGGAATTGTTTAAGGCCCGGTCACACAGGGAGGACGCATGGGGAACGCACGGCCAGCGCATTGGAAATTTGCAATTTGGGCCAGTGCGTTGTCGTTCGCTAGGCGTGCGTCATCATTCGTTACTCGTTCGTCGAGCGCGCTGGACCAACGCTGGACCAGCGCTATGCATGCGTCGTCATTCGCTGTGTGCGTCGGGATTTTTTGAGCATGCTCAAAAACGTGCGCCGAGCTCGACGCATGAATATACACGCCAAAGGCACGCCAGACATGCGCCGGAGCGCGCTAGACCAGCGCCAGACATGCGTGGAGCGCGCTAGACCAGCGCCAGACATACGCGGAGCACACGCCCTGTATACGCACAGCGCGCTAGCTACACGCCGTGTATTTTGTGTCAGCTCGCTAGCTTTTCCAAAATTATGACAAAAGTTAGGCACACGTTCTTTTCCGATTTCCAATGCGCTGGCCGTGCGTCGTAGAACGCGGTGCATGCGTGGACCATTCGTCCAGCGCGCTAGCAACACGTTGTGCATTCGTGGAAGTTGTTATCATGTGCGCTCTGTGTACGGTCTGTATGCGCACTGTATGCGCCCTGTATGCGCCCTGTATGCGCTCAGCGCGCTAGCAACACGCTATGCATTTGGTGTCAGCTCGCTGTAGCTTCGACAAAAGTTGGACGCACGACAACGCACTGGCCAAAATTGCAAATTTCCAATGCGCTGGCCGTGCGTTCCCCATGCGTCCTCCCTGTGTGACCGGGCCTTTACGGCCGACTGTCGACTGCTGTTTTGAGCATAGATCGCAATAATAAGACAAAGAATGAGAAGGTGATAGAAGGAAGAAACAAAGAATAACATAAGGAAAGACAGAAAGATAAAGTCGATAGAATGATTAAAACAAAGAATAACATAAGAGAAGGAGGAAGAATCGAAGAATAACATAAGGAAAGACAGAAAGAGAGAGTGATAGAATGCTTAAAACAAAGAATTACATAAAAGGTGATAGAAGGAAAAAACAAAGCATAACATAAGAATAGAAGGAAGAAACAAAGAATAACAAAAGAGAAGGTAATAGAAGGAAAAAACAAAGAATAACATAAAAATAGAAGGAAGAAACAAAGAATAACATAAGGAAAGACAGAAAGAGAATGTGAAAAAAGGAAGGAACAGAGAATGACATAAGGAAGAACAGAAAGAGAAAGTGATAGAATGATTAAAACAAAGAATAACATAAGAGAAGGTGAAAGAAGGAAGAATCAAAGAATAACATAAGGAAAGATAGAAAGAGAAAGTAACAGAATGATTAAAACAAAGAATAACATAATAGAAAGTGATAGAATTATAAAAACAAAGAATAACATAAGAGAAGATGATGGAAGGAAGAAACAAAGAATAACATAAGGAAAGACAGAAAGAGAAATTGATAGAATGCTTAAAACAAAGAATTACATAAGAAAAGGTGATAGAAGGAAAAAACAAAGAATAACATAAGTATAGAAGGAAGAAACAAAGAATAACATAAGGAAAGACAGAAAGAGCAAATGATAGAATGATAAAAACAAAGAATAACATAAGAAAAGGTGATAGAAGGAAAAAAAACAAAGAATAACATAAGAATAGAAGGAAGAAACAAAGAATAACATAAGGAAAGACAGAAAGAGAAAATGATAGAAGGAAAAACAAGTAATAAAATAACGGAACAGGCCACGATGGTATAGTGAACGCAAATTGCATGCAAAGCGGGCGCGCGGTTTTTCCCAAACCGGAAGAGGCTTCGTCATGCAATCATGATTGAGAACTCCGTCCGTTCAATCGAATTTTAGCGACCGTGATTCTTTTGAATCATGATACAAAACGCATCTTTTTCAGCGTTTCATGTTTGTGTTTTCAAACACGTTTATTTTTACGACCGACGAAAAAATCGCTTGAACGCATTGCGTTTTAAACTAAACTTTTTTTAGAAACCGTGATTCTAGGGTGAAAAAGTGTCGATTAAACGCACCCTAAGTTTAGTCAGTGCCCATAGTGATAATGCACGCGCCCGCATGGCAAGTGCATTATCGATATCGCAATGACTAACACTAACACACTCGCAACAGTGCATTATTTGTATATTGACTACGACACCTCTAATTATGAGTAACTATACATCTTTCCTGTGTGTATAACTAAATGTATCATTCAATTTTATTAGTTTCAATACCAGAAAATACTACTACTTTTATTTTTCCAAAAAAGAAGTGGTAGTAGTTTTGAGTACAGATGCAGTGGGACTGAACAAAAAAAATCAGTTTTCTTTGTGGTTGAGTATTTTCACATGTTTTTACACAACCTTAAATAACTTAAGCACACATCCAAAAATAATGATTTTGACTGTCGGCTCCTAGAGTGGTAACATGTTCAAGATACCAGTGAAAATCACAAATATAGTTTCCATTTGAAGAATAGTTAAATGTAGTTGTTGAATGATTTAATCGAAGGATGGAAGCATGAAACCAGCTCTTCAACTATTTATGTGTTTTAAGAATATGAAATTGCGCTCACGAAAAAAGGCAAGCTAATTTTACCGAGTTCGTTATGATTTGTGATTTTTTTTATAGCTTGGATGTCTAATCCATGACACTAAATTTCTGTTTTTGTACATATGTGCAAAGAAGCAACAACATATGTCTCAGCTATCGAAGGAGAGAGACACACTCACTGCTTCTATCAAGGCATCCAAAGAACTGTTTGAAGGGTTACAACAGCGTCTACAGATATCCAAAAGTAATGGCTCAAAGGGGCATGTCTGGAATATTTTCAGGAGATGGAGGGAATTAAATGTGATTCTGCGGAGAGAGAAGAAAGGGAATGACAAGGAAAAGAGTTAAAGAAAAAGCCCCATCCAGACCATTTGCTTACAATAGCCATTTTCTCTCCGTATACACAGGACAACGACCCCCTCCCCCAGAACTATCACCTCTGAATAACCATAACAGGAAAGAGCTACCCCCAAACAAATATAGATATGAATCAAGCAGAACCCCCCCCCTCTCACATTGAATTTGTATTCATTCGATATCAAAAAGTTAAGAAATGTGTTAATCTGTTATTTTATAATGGGACCAATGTTTGCAAAACTTGAATAGAACTTTCCATTGATAATGTCTTAGTTTGTATGCGCTCACCAAAAGTGGGACCGGAGTTTATTTTCTTTACATGTTAGTCATACTTTATCTTACAGTAGGAATGTTAGGATATTTGAAGAAATGTGTGTACCCAATTTGGAATATGAGTTTTCTTTTTAATGTACCCCTGTAAGGAATTGCATATTTTGCGTTCCATTCAATTTTTCCGGGTTTTTTGTGGACAGAATCTGCTGAGGATGCTGATAAGAATGAGCTCAGGTTACGAGAAGAGTTGAGACTATTTGGAGTCCGGGATGCACATATAGCAACGGTGAGAACACAATGTACCCCAAAGGCAGGAACTATCCTTAGATAATTCACAAGATTTTCTTTCCATAACTGTGGTATCGTAACACTAAACTATTGCAGTTGGCTAAAGTCTCTAGCTGTAGGGATGGCTGTCATTGATAAAATAGTGAAAAACCATGTCGCAGAAGCTGCTGGTGAATGCTATCTTGAGGTCTGGTGATGAAAGAGCATTTTCAGAGTCTTTTGAATCAACAAAATATGTACGAACAAACATGTGTTGGAAATCAGCTTCCCTGGAGAGCACAACTCAAATGTGTACATAGGAGTGTGCATGTTCTGCTCACGTCTTATAAATAATAGCTTATTTTATTTGCCTGCTACTCAGCTACATTGTATGTATTATACATTTTCTAAACAATATTTTTGGCACATTTTTAATAAAGCAAATTTTAAGATGAGCAGGCGAAAGAATTGAAATAACAATTTAAGTGGTACATATAATATAATGCAAAGAAAGTTGGAAGGGGATTAAAATCATAAATATATGTAGATGGCCACTAAAGCAAATATTCATCATATAACAGAATAATTTATAAAATTAGTAGTTATGTCAGATTTAGAGGAATAAGAACCTTATGTAAACAATTTGCTTCTATTTCATGTTGTAGAGAAAAGGAGTAGACGAATTAATGACATCTACTAACAAAACAATTGAAGAGTTGAGGAACAAACCTAGAAGGATTTGCGGGTTTAAGAGATATGAGACCCGGGATGGTGAAATACTTGGAAAGGTAAGCAGTTATTACCAATGTCTAGTTTTTTATTGCTGTCTTATACTTTTTTTCATCTATAGTGTATACTTCCATTTTGAATGTTCAGTGAAATGGAAAAGTGGTAACTTGCGTTTTCTGATGGATAAAATCGTTTGAAAAGTCATCATTCATGTCTTGGTAGCAAGAAGGAAAAAAAAAAAAAAGCATTTTTTAAAATTCAAAATAAAGTTTGATGTTACATGGCTCTAATTATCAGTATGTAGTCCCACGTGTTTATTTGACTGTTCTCTAACTCAACCATACTCCACAGGTAGCACACCTAGTTGAGGTAGAAGATGAGAATGTTGCCAATGTGTTATCGTGGCATATGGCCTCAGATATGAACTGCGTCCTCACCACCACAGACGACAAGGCTGAAGAGGTCTTTGAAAACACAAGAGGACGTCAACAGGTTCTCTCCATAGAGTCAATCTACAATAAGGACCTGACTGAGTGGGACAAGTGAGTGTGCAGACCAGCATTCAATTCTCATCTTAGTTTCTCCAATATTGCAAGAATGAAGAAGGGTTAGATTTGTATGTATATACAAATTATAATTTATATTTGTGAAGATAGTCATCTCATTGGTGGATAAACAGGTAAAACATACCCTCATTCCGTATCATCTATGCTATTAGCCTTTTTGTTTTAAAGTTACCTGGGCCCCGTCTTACAAAGAGTTACGATTGATGCAAATCAATCGCAAGTCCTCCAATCAATCGCAAGTTTGTACATAGATGCGATTGATATCAATCGCAAATTAGTTGCGATTGATATCAACTCTTTGTAAGACAGGGCCCTGGTGTAATTATGCATGCTTATACTCATATGGCAAATTATGCTCTAGTAGATATACCCTCCCTGAACTGTGTATGAACTCATTTGTGATAGGATCTAAATTATAAAGGCTTGTTCAGATATGACGAGGTACACCATTGCAAAAAAAAAAAAAGAGGATGAAGGGTGAGACATTTACATCATTTTGTTTAAAGTCACCGTTAACCGTCTCATATTCAAACGAGGCTTAATAATAAAAATATAATAATGTCCTAAATGTAGCGATAAGACATAAATCTATTTCTATCAATTTACTTAAGTGTAGCAAATAAGTTTCTTAATAGTAAGAAATCCATTGGAAAGGTATTCTGTTTTAGGTGCTTTAGGCCAAGGCTGTAATTCAATTCTGAACATTCCTTCTGGGAAAAAAAAAAGTTTGATATGCTTCACTTTTATGTATCTTATTACACGGCTAAGTAAATACGCATAGTACATTTATTGCGCGCAATTACCATTGATATAAACGTTTAAAAATATGCAGCAGATTTTCTTTTAAAGGTGGTTCACAACGTCATGTGAACAAGCTTTTACTCCCAAAAGTATTCCTTTTGAACTTTTTTGGTTCACTTAATTTTTGTGTTTTTTGACAGGCCTCTACCGCACATGGGAGTACCCACCCAGCATCGTCGAACCCCATCAGGAAACCCTGTGTATGCAAGGCACCTTTTAAGGTTCACAGGTCATGCAGAGGATTGTAAGATAGGTGAGACTCAGTAGAGATCACTAGAGATGGGTCTATTTTAGGACAAGAAATCTCTCTCCAGAAATATAAATTATGATAGTTTCAATAGCAGGGACATTGCAATAATGTAAGCATTAACTGTGCATATTACTTAGACTAATGCATTTGCCACCCCTCCACCAATCCAGTCCTAGAGATGCATGCTAATTGTACCGAGTGTAGTGTTTTTGAAAAAGAAGTAGTAGTAGTATTGAAAGTTGCAGTGATTATAGTGATAGCAGTAGCAGAGCCTATTTTATACTACACGGGCTGGGATTGCTGAATGGCGTTTACCTGTGCCTCGAATGACTGAGAGGTTTAGTAATTTTTGGTTGAAGTTGGGAATTTGAAAAAATATGTCAGTAATTGCCTACAGAGTAATTGTCACCCAAGCATGTGTCATAGAAGTCAAATTTTCTGGAGCTTTAATGTAGGGATGGGTCCAAAGCAGCTGGGTCTACATATACCATGACAATTGTTTAATCATTTTTTTTACAATACAATCTATATATTTCCTATTTTGTTTGTACAGCCTTCAGTCTCTTGCTACAAGATACCGTACTCTTAGATACACTGACAGACGCAAAAGCATACAGACAGTCAGTAAGTTTTTAGGGATGTTTTATTTTTCATTCTGTTATTTGTGATCGTATTTAGGGTGGTATATTGACTGGTATCTATAGGCTAAGGAATCTCATCACATTGCAAGAATAAAACAGTAAATTCCTGTTATTTCTGAAGATATCACTGTAAAAAAAATGTCCTACGTCACCTTATTCCAGTGCTGAAAATGATACTGACTTTGCTTTGAAATGCTTAAGAATAAGAGTGATTAATTACCATATACACTGTCCGAATTAGTCATAAAGGTGGAATACTTATTTTTACCCCAATTTATGGAATGATTTTGACAATGATTTATTCCTAATAGATCTAGAAAATAGTATACATTCTCAGATTTTATTGAATAATAATTTGTGAGTGTTTGTTTTGCGTAACTGCTAAAGCATGTGTGTGCTACTATGCTAATCAACTAGGGGACCTATGTCCTTCAGTTAAAACTAACAGTAATGAGGATAAATGCCTCACAAAAGGGCACTAATATAGCTCATCGGCACGGTTTTGATCCTGGGGCCTCACAGTAACGAGGCCATTGCTTAGTCACTGAATCATGACTGTACGCAGCGGGGGCTAGGGTACGGGCTGCCCCCACAAATACAAACAAACAAAGAAAGTGCAATAAATTATCAATAATTCATTACATTTTGCCCCGATCCCCAAAAGAAAAAAGCCTCTGCATGGCCATGCCTTGAACCATAAAACATGGCCCTATAGAGGATTTTTTTTCTGTTGGGGACCGGGGGAAAATGCAAACATTTTTTGATAATTTATTGCATTTTCTTTGTTTTTGGTATTTGTGGGGGCGTCCCCATACCCTAGCTCTCGCTGTGTACAGTCATGATTCAGTGGCTAAGCAATGGCCTTATTACCGTGAGGCCCCAGGATCAAAACCGTGCCGATGTGCTATATTAGTGCCCTTTTGTGAGGCATTAATCCGCATTACTGTCAGTTATGACTTATGGACGGACATGTAGGTCCCCTAGTTGACTAGCAGTCACGCAAAACAAACACTCGTAACTTATTATTCAATAAAATTTGAGAATTTATACTATTATCTAGATCTATTAGGAATAAATCATTGTCAAAATCATTCCATAAATTGGGGTAGAAAATAATTATTCCAACTTTTTGACCAACAGCAGGCGCGGATCCAGGATTTCTTAGGGGGGGGGCCCAAATTTGAAATTATGCGAGCCAAATATTGGTGCGTAATGGTGACCAACAGTGACGTAATGCGGAGGGGGGTCGGTGCAGGGAGGGGCGACTTTCCCCCTCCGTCCTCCGCGAAACGCAGAAGCTTTGACGTTTCATTAAATTATAAGAGAAAGAAGACGATTCGTTGTAACGTTTACGAAAACAATTTTCGTCTGAATTTAGTTTTTCCCCTCCCGCGCGAAGCGCGAAAATTTTTACGATTTACTAAATTATTAGAGAAAGAAGACGATTCGTTGTACAGTTCTCGACTCTTAATCCTCGTCTAATTTCAGCCCCCCTCCCCTCCTGCGCGAAGCGCGGAAGCTTTTACGTTTCATTAAATCATTAGAGAAAGAAGACGATTCGTTGTACAGTTCTCGACTCTTATTCCTCGTCTAAATTCATATTTCCTCCTTCCGCGCTAAGCATGGAAGCTTTTACGATTCATTAAATCATTATAGAAAGAAGACGATTCGTTGTACCGTTCTCGACTCTTAATCCTTGTTTAATTTCAGCCCACTCCCCCCCCCTCCCCCTCCTGCGCGAAGCGCGGAAGCTTTGACGTTTCATTAAACTATTAAAGAAAGAAGACGATTCGTTGTACCGTTCTCGACTCTTAATCCTCGTCTGAATTCAGTTCCCCCCCCCTCCTGCGCGAAGCGCGGAAGCTTTTACGTTTCATTAAATCATCAGAGAAAGAAGACGATTCGTTGTACCGTTCTCGACTCTTAATCCTTGTCCAATTTCAGCCCCCAACCCCCTCCTCCTCCTCCTGCGCGAAGCGCGGAAGCTTTGACGTTTCATTAAACTATTAAAGAAAGAAGACGATTCGTTGTACCATTCTCGACTCTGATCCTCGCCTGAATTGAGTTCCCCTCTCTCCCGCGCGAAGCGCGGAAGCTTTTACGTTTTATTAAATCATTAGAGAAAGAAGATGATTCGTTGTACAGTTCTCGACTCTTAATCCTCGTCTGAATCCATATTTTCCTCCTCCCGCGCGAAGCGCGGAAGCTTTTAATTTTCATTAAATCATTGGAGAAAGAAGACGATTCGTTGTACCGTTCTCGAAAATAATCCTCGTCGGAATTTAGTTCCCCCTCTATCCCGCGCGAAGCGCGGAAGCTTTCACGTTTCATTAAATCATTAAAGATTCGTATTACCGTTCTCGCCTCTCAATTCAGGTTACCCCCTACCGCGCGAAACGCGGAAGCTTTGACGTCTCATAGGAAGCTTTGACGTTTCATAAGATTATGAGAGAAAGAAGACGATTCGCTGTACCGTTCTCGATTCTTAAATCTTGTCTGAATTCAGCCCCCCTCCCCTCCTGCGCGAAGCTTTGACGTTTCATTAAATTATTAGAGAAAGAAGAAGATGCGTTTTACCGTTCTCTATAATCTTAATCCTTGTCTAAATTTCAAAGATGTTCTTTGTCTGCTCCTTTTTCTTCCTACGTCCTCTTCCGATTTGGGGGGACCGCCCCCCCCCCCCCCCCTAGCTACGCGCCTTCGGTCAGATAAACACATTTTGATACCTTGTCCGGCCCCGGAAGCTCAGGGGTTTTAGGCATTTAATTAAGGTCAGATGAGCAATTTTTTTGTTACACCTTATTATTTTGTGACACTGGCAGGTAACTATTTGGCGTGGGGTCCAGGGGGCGGAGCCCCAACAAAATCCGGGGTTTTAGGCATTTAATTACCGTCAGATGAGCATCTAAGGGCCCGCCGTAGGGCCCTAGGTGGAATCCAGGGGGCAGAGCCCCCGGAAGCTTAGGAGTTTTAGGCATTTAATCACGGTCAGATAAGCATATTTTGATGCTTCATTATTTGTTAACACTGGCAGTTAACTATTCTTTCTTTCTTGCTCTCATTCTTTTTATTTCTCTTTAATATACTTTTTCAAAAAAGTGGGGGGGGGGGGGGGGAGCTCGAGGCTCCCGATCCCCGCCGTACCTCGGGCCCTGACATGTAGGAATCTCAAGAATCATATTTCTTGCCTGGTTGTAAATTTAGCAATTTGTCATTTTCCAACAAACACATACAAACGTATAATTTACTAAAAAGTGAGGAAAAATCTCGGAAATTATGTCATTTCAGCATTATTTGTAATCCACCGTTGTGCAATTAGAAAGAAAATACGTTTGAATTTGATTTCCCCCCAAGCCCCCCCCCTATCAGTACGCTAGTATCTCCTCTTTTCCTTTTTTCTTTCCCTTTCCTTCCTTCCCCTCTTATTTTTTTTGATCGGGGGGGGGGGTCAACAGCCTGGGAGGCAAGGCCCTTTCGGCCCCCGATCTCCTTCTTCCCCCTTTTCTTTTCTTCTTCCTCTTCTTTCTTTCCCTTTCTCTCCTCTTTCCATTTCCCTTCCTTTTCTTTCTTCTCTCTTTTTTTTTTTTTTTTGCGGGGGGGGGGGACCAAGGCCCGCTCGGCCCCCTCCCCCCTGGATCCGCGCCTGCAACAGTGTACATTTTCTGGAAATCGTAGCTGCATCAAACATGCATGCAATACATGTAGCTGAATACATGTTTATTTGAATGAAGATCAAAAAGTGTAATGGATCTCAAAGTGTAAACCATGTTTCATACCATAATGTCCTCTGTCTTCTCTCTTCTCAGATTGTAAATTACATCCCCTGCCCCACGCTTCTCACCCGCGATGGCGACTGTATTCGTGGCAACGGAAAGTTCGGAGGACGTGAGAACCATCGTCCGTCTGACCTTCGGGGACGCGTCTTTGGGGAACCTCCCCCCAAACAGTTAAAATCACTGGAGAAGCAGATGGGTGAGTCCTCATAGACAGAGTACAGTCTTGATTGATTGATTAATTGTCTTTTTGGCAAGATCACCTTAATTAGGCCGATGCCTTTGAGAGACAAACTGATTTGCAAACTAAATTTGGGTTCTTAATCAATTGCGGCACTGTATAATTATGAGAGGCAGGCAATTTCAACGTTGTGATTGCTTAATTGGAGGATTTGCTATTATTCATTGTGGATCAGTTGCAACTCTTTGATAAGACGGGCCCAGGCATGTTGACTTGCAAAATCCTTTTCCTAGACAGAGGATAAGACTAACTTCAGCGCAAAACCTTTCACAAAATATTGTTTATCTGCATGTATGTTTTTCTACATTATTTTACAGGACTGATAACGCAACTCTACTACTCGTATGCTCTTGAAGATATTATTACAAATTAATTCAGAATTTCAATCAGATTCAAAGTACCAATTGCATTAAATATCCTTTGGAAATTTTGAATCATGAGCAAATTCACAATTTTGCTCTTAATATAATACAGAAATCCTGGAGCAGTTCATGCATGCCATGGAGAGTCGTGAGCTGATTCAAGTCGAATACAATGACCAGGAGGCAGCCCTAAGATCAGGGAATATAGTTGCCAAGCAACGGGATTGCCAGAAGGATGAGGAACAGCTTGCCCTCATCAACCAGAAAATCAGTAAGTCCGAATCTTTCAGAATTGAAATCAGTAGATATGTTCGTAGTTGGTGCATGTCTTCTGGATTTTCAGCAGTAGAGGTGTCGTGGTCTAGTGGATACGTCGTCGGACTGTCGATCACGCGTTCCGTGGTTCACATCCAGCAGCAGCACTGATGTCCTTTGGCAATCTGTTAATCTACATTTGCCACTCTCCACCCAGGTGTTAAATGGCTACCGGTAGGAAATATTTCCTTGGATACTGTGAGCATCAAAACGGGAGCAGAGCCGGGGTAATGTTGGAACACCTTGAGCACATTGTGTGATGGATATATGCGCTATATAAATATCAAAATTTATTCTTATTGTAATCATTATTTTGTCATAAATGACCGAAAATGTTCATAGATTTGTTCAATAGATCCAAATTAGTACTTTTTTTTAAATAATCACACGGAAAGTGATGAAGGTGGAACATTACTTCTGCGCTTGCTTGGAATTTCCGGAACTGAGCGCTCTAAGTACTTGTAGTAGAGTCAAAGTGTGTAGACCCCGCTGATATTTTTCGGGGACAAAGGTTTTTAAGTGTTTTTGAGTTGTTTGGAGGTAAATGATTAAAATTAGCTTGGGTAGTCCCCCTCCTAACCCCCGGCAACTCTTGTAGGGGTCAAAATAAGGTCAAAATGGGGTCAATAGGGGGTCAATTTTTTTAAATGCCCTGATTATGTTAAAAGACATGTCAAATTGTTTGTCTCGTCATACTGAACAAAAAAGTGTACATGATCATATACCCCTGACCTCCCGTTAAGAAGTTATGGCCGGAAAAGTCAAAAGGTCAACAAACTTTCATTTGAGGGCAAAATACACTAAAAGTGTTAGGATCGATCAATTTTCATGTTTTTTGTGTCTATTTATATGTATTTTGATTTAGAAATTTGAATGAGACAATTTCTACTTAAGAAGACCGTATTCAAAAGATATAAGGGGTCAAAATAAGGTCATTTGGGGTCAAATGAGCTCCTTTGGGATCAAAATACACTAACAGACTTAGGAGTTATTTGTGTCAAATTATGTGTAAATTGATGAATAATAGTGAATGAATTTTTTTTTTTTTTTTTTAAATTTAGAAAACCATATTCAATTGATGTAAGGAGTCATTATAAGGCCAAAATGGGGTCATTTGGGGTCAAAAATGTTTAATTGACCTAAATTGTGCTGTAATGCACTCTCACACTGAATGAGAAAGAGCAGTTCCATCTAGGGTTAAAATACGATAGGAATGACAACAAAGCCATGTTCATTTTTTTTAAGTGTCACAATGCAGTTTACATGTAATTTAACTGGTGACCACAATGTCAAATTAGCTTGATTGTTTTTATCTGCCCATCAGTTACATACACAACCCTGCGCTCTCTTACTAGGTATGGTAAATGTCTTAATTTGTTGCAACATACCTTTAAGGACGGATAGATGTGACAAATCAGAGGTTCTACGCATAGTCGGAATCTTCAGAGACAGAGTCTTGATCATTATCGATATCCGAATCGGAGTCAGACTGTGGAGATTGGTCATCTGCTGGTATTAGGTTGGTCAAACGTGTAGGCAATGCAGGCTTGGTGTATCGAAGTGGGATGCAGTTGCCATCTTTCATGTGCCATCCATGGTGGAGAGGTGATGGAGGAGCATCTGGACTCCTGAAGTTCAGGAAGATGTATGCCTGATAGTTGGCTCGTCTGACCTTCATCTGATGTGAGTCGCAATCAGGTGGCATTCTCTGTGTTGCTTTTTTCTTCATACTCTCCCACTTCTTTGCTCTTGCCTCTGCTAAACTTGTACTAGTTTTGTCTTTGTAGATGAACTTAATTGTGAATTGCTCCATGTCGATTTGGGTGTCTTCTGATACAAGCAGCTGTTTCCCAAGTCCTTGGAGCAAACTCCTTCCTTCCTCTGACTTCATTGCCGATTCAAAGATGGATGGTTTGCCATGGCCATAGAAGCCAGAGACAGCGTCTGCACCAGTATGAACATGAAAGGGGACAATGACATCTGCCACTTCAGGACTGCAAAGCTTCTTACAGTCATAGACGAAGCCCTTCCTCTTGATGCCTAATGGTCCTTCAATCTGATGGGCTGCGTATGCTGCTAGAACCATAACATCTGTGTCTTCTGCATCGATAACAACAGTGTCTTCCACACCTGACTGTCTTAGTTGGTAATACACATAGAGAAGGATGGTGTCCGCTTCTGTGTGTTGGCATTTGAATTGCTCTAATTCTGTGCCCTTCTGCAGATCTGAGCAACGATCTCTCACTGAGTATATATAAGTCGTTTCTATAATGGCAGATAATTATTGTAGCACTAAACTTAAAACACCTCAGTATACAGATACTAGTCCAGATAATGCAAACAAGATTTACAACATAGTTGCAGGTCGTCACAGAAAGGCGACCACAATTTTCTTTGTGAATGATGCCTATGACCTAGATGAGAGTATCAAGGATAGTGAACATCAGAGGCGTACAGGCGTTACTTATGTAGGAGGTAGCCGAAATGTATTTATGAGAAGAGATGATCCACTGCCAACATCCAGGCTGTTCAATGATATGTTCAAAAATCCAGGCAACAAAGTTCGGCTCCAACAGTTTCTGAATGCAGAGTTCAAGATCATGTCATTATAACACCCAGAGACGACTTATATATACTCAGTGAGAGATCGTTGCTCAGATCTGCAGAAGGGCACAGAATTAGAGCAATTCAAATGCCAACACACAGAAGCGGACACCATCCTTCTCTATGTGTATTACCAACTAAGACAGTCAGGTGTGGAAGACACTGTTGTTATCGATGCAGAAGACACAGATGTTATGGTTCTAGCAGCATACGCAGCCCATCAGATTGAAGGACCATTAGGCATCAAGAGGAAGGGCTTCGTCTATGACTGTAAGAAGCTTTGCAGTCCTGAAGTGGCAGATGTCATTGTCCCCTTTCATGTTCATACTGGTGCAGACGCTGTCTCTGGCTTCTATGGCCATGGCAAACCATCCATCTTTGAATCGGCAATGAAGTCAGAGGAAGGAAGGAGTTTGCTCCAAGGACTTGGGAAACAGCTGCTTGTATCAGAAGACACCCAAATCCGACATGGAGCAATTCACAATTAAGTTCATCTACAAAGACAAAACTAGTACAAGTTTAGCAGAGGCAAGAGCAAAGAAGTGGGAGAGTATGAAGAAAAAAGCAACACAGAGAATGCCACCTGATTGCGACTCACATCAGATGAAGGTCAGACGAGCCAACTATCAGGCATACATCTTCCTGAACTTCAGGAGTCCAGATGCTCCTCCATCACCTCTCCACCATGGATGGCACATGAAAGATGGCAACTGCATCCCACTTCCGATACACCAAGCCTGCATTGCCTACACGTTTGACCAACCTAATACCAGCAGATGACCAATCTCCACAGTCTGACTCCGATTCGGATATCGATAATGATCAAGACTCTGTCTCTGAAGATTCCGACTATGCGTAGAACCTCTGATTTGTCACATCTATCCGTCCTTAAAGGTATGTTGCAACAAATTAAGACATTTACCATACCTAGTAAGAGAGCGCAGGGTTGTGTATGTAACTGATGGGCAGATAAAAACAATCAAGCTAATTTGACATTGTGGTCACCAGTTAAATTACATGTAAACTACATTGTGACACTTAAAAAAAATGAACATGGCTTTGTTGTCATTCCTATCGTATTTTAACCCTAGAATGAAACTGCTCTTTCTCATTCAGTGTGAGAGTGCATTACAGCACAATTTAGGTCAATTAAACATTTTTGACCCCAAATGACCCCATTTTGGCCTTATAATGACTCCTTACATCAATTGAATATGGTTTTCTAAATTAAAAAAAAAAAAAAAAAATTCA